>LR751499.1:0-112222 GCA_902729485.2 Mus minutoides
TTAACCATTTAGAAATGGCGCTGGCATCCAGCATTCTCTCATATGATCCTTGGAATGTGCTTTGTCCTGGGGTAAAAGCGCGCGAGTCACAGAGCCCATGCCCGGGGCGATTTGGGTTTATGGCTTTGCAGCCAATCCTATGGGAACACGCTGCCCAGGGCTACCTCAGGGGATATAAGGCCGAGCCCTCCGGGGGCTCACGGGCTCTCTCACTCTCGCTCTCTCTCTCTCGCTCTCTTTTCTCCTTTCCTCTCTCTCTCTCTTTCCCGCTCTCTGCTCTCTCTCTCTTCCTCTCTCTTTCCTTCCCTCTTTTAGATTATCTTCAATAATAAAGGATTCCACAGACGTTTCCTTCAGTGTCAGCGTGATTTCTCGCAGGCGAGGAAATAGCGCGTTCCACACTTGGGCGTTGAGCATTCGCAGAACCAAGGGCCTCCCATCCCATTGATGCAAGATAAGGCAATCCTCTGCTACATATGCAGCTGGAGCCAATGGTCCTTCCATGTGTACTCTTTGGTGGTTTAGTCCCTGGGAGCTCAGGTGGGTTTGTTTGGTTCATACTGTTATTCCTCCTATTGGGTTGCAAACCTCTTATGCTCTTCAGTCCTTCCCCTGACTCTTCCAATGGGGTCTCCATGCTCAGTCCAATGGTTGGCTACTAGCATCTGTATCTGTATGATCAGGCTCTGGCAAAGGCTTTTAGGGAAAAGCTATAGAACTTCTTGGCATTAGCAATAATGTCTAGTTATGGTGTCTGCAGATGGTAAAGAATCAACACAACCAAGATCGGGGACTTTGAGAAAATCGACAAGATACCTAAATCATCAGCCAGGGGAATCAGGGTACACACAGAGATAGTATCCAAATTACCAAAATCAGAAGTGAAAAATGAGACATAACAACAGAAACTGGAGAAATTTTAAAAAATCATCATATTAAAATACAAACGCCTATATACAACAAAGCTGGAAAATCTAGATGAAATGCGTGATTATCTAGACAGCTGTCAGATATGAAAGTTAAATCAGGATCAGATAAGCCATCTAAACAGTCCCACAATGCCTAAAAAATAGAAGCAGTCATTAAAATTCTCCCAACCTCAAAAGACCAGGACCAGATGGGTTTAGTGTAGAATTCTATCAGACCTTCAAAGAAGACCTAATACCAGTATTCTTTAAATTATTCCACAAAATAGAAACAGAAGGAACATTACCCAATTTGTTCTATGAAGCCATAAGTAGGCTTATACCTAAACCACACAAAGACCCAACAAAGAAAGAGAACGTCAGATCAATTTCCCTTATGAATATTGATGCAAAAACAGTCAATAAAATTCTTACAAACTGAATCCAAGAACACATCAAAAATATCATCCATCATGATTAAGTAGACTTCATCCCAGCGATTCAGGCATGTTTCAATATACAGAAATTCATCAACATAATCCACTATATAAACAAACTCAAAGAAAAAACACATGATTATCTCATTAAATGCCAAAAAAGCATTTGACAAAATACAGCACCCCTTCATTTTAAAAGTTTTAGAAATATCAGGAATTCAAGGCTCATACCTAAACATGATAGAAGCATATATAGCAATTTAATAAGTTATTGTTAAAGATCCTGTTTCCTTGATTTCTTTCAGAGTCTGTTTGTCATTTGTATAATAAAAGGCTACGGATATTAGAGTATTATTATTTTTTATCCTACTGAAAGTGTTTATTAACTTTTTGAGTTTCCCATTTACACAATCATATCATCAGTCAATAAATATATTTGATTTTTTGTTTGTTTGGTTTTTTCTTTTTGTTTTCAAGACAGGGTTTCTCTGTGTAGCCCTGGCTGTCCTGGAACTCACTCTGTAGACCAGGTTGGCCTCAAACTCAGAAATTTGCCTGTCTTTGCCTCTCAAGTGCTGGGATTAAAGGCGTGAGCCCCCACTGTCTGGCAATATATTTGAATTCTTTCTTTCCTATTTGTCTTCCTTTGATCTCCTTCAGCTAAGATTTCAAGTACTGTACTGAATAGACATGAAGAGAGTCTTTTTCTTGATTTAGTGGCAATGCTTGGAGTCTCTCTCTACTAGGTGAATGTCAACTGTGGCCTTGTAAAATTCCTTCATTATATTGAAGTAAGTCCTTCATTTCTCTAATCTCTAGGAATTTTGTTATAAAGAAATTTTGGATTTTTCCAACTGTAATGTACTATTTTGATACTGTCTTCTTTTAAATGTGATGGACTTTCTGAACACTCTGAAACCATCAATGTGACCAGATAATTCCTTACCACACACTGATTGAAAATTTAATATCACTTGCAACTTTAATATGTTTCTATGTTTTATAATATATGTAAAGACTGTAGGAATAAGGGCACTGACAATAAGACTGCCTTTGGCTAATGCTATCTGGGTTCCTGAGGAGGTGGCCAGAGCTATATAGGAGTGAATGGCGAGAGAAATAATGGATGCCAAGACATGTTTCTGTTCAAGGCCCTTGTGTTTAATGCTTAGAGTCTTAGGTTATAGCAGGGCTTCCCATCCACCTTGCCATCCCATTCCTGTGGACCCTGACTCCATCTTGTAGACCAATTGGAGCTGCTATCTTCTTCCTGGAACGTCTGGGCAGCTCTGGGCAGGTCAGCATCAGACTTGGAGGCAGGCAGGGTAGTTGCATAAAAAAAGGAGCCAGCCTAGCTGGAGGGCCAGGGGGCCCTGCCTCAATGGCATCAGGTCTGAATTCACAGCCTGGAGCTGGCATGGGGGGAGGGGGACCACAAATATGAAACTAGTTTTCCACCCTACTGTAAATTGTATTCATACAGTTTCATGTTATACCTTGAAATCATATATCACTGTTGCTCTTCTAGTGACTTATGAAGAATCATGAAGGCTCAATGCCCCAGTGTAGGGAAAAGCCAAGACAGGGAAGCAGGAGTGACCTTACCTTCCACTGAAGTCCAACAAGGCCATCCTCTGCCACATATGTGGCCAATGCCATGGATTGCTCCACATATATTCTTTGGTTGGTGGTCCAGTATCCTGGAGCTCTGGGGGGTGGGGGAGGTGGCCAGTTGACAGTGTTGCTTCCTCCATGTGGCTACAAATCCCCTCAACTCCTTCAGTCCCTTCCCCAACTTCTCCATCTGGGACCACCGAGCTCTGTCCAGTGGTTGGCTGCGGAACTTCCTCCTTTGTATTTGTCAGTGTCTGGCAGAGCATCTCAGGAGACAGCCATATCTGGATTCCATCCGCAAGCACTTCCGGGCATCCAAAATAATGTCTGACTTTGGTGGTTGTATATGGGTCTGAGGCAGGTGAGGCAGTCTCTGGATGGCCTTTCCGTGCCCTGCTTCTTACTTGGCTTCTTTGTGTTTTGCAGCATGGTTATCTTATACATCATGACTATTATCCACTTACATATGAATATATGTCTCATTTGTCTTTCTAGGTTTGTGATGCCTCACTTGGGATGATCTTTTCAAGTTCCATCCATTTGCCTGACAGTTTCATGATGTTATTGTTTTGTTTTAGTAATGTTGTATTTGTGCTACCATTTTACATTTCCATGAAATCCAGCACATGATATATTTACAGATATTTCGAAAGGTAATGAATGCAAGGAGAATCTGATTTTCTGCTATGTTGTAGGGTCGAGATTAGTTATTCTTCCAGTTTTATGATTTTTCTTAGATTGGGTAATTCATTTTCCTATTTATTTATTCACATTACATCCAGGTTGGAACCCCCTCCTCTTTGTTCCTCCTCATATGTCCCATCCCCACCCCCACTTCCCTTTATCTCTGAGTATGGAGAGATCCCCACTGGGTATAATCTCACTGTGGCATCTCAAGTCACTGCAGGACTAGGCACATCCTTTCTCACTGAGGTCAGACAAGGCATCCCAGTTAGGGGAACAGGATTCAGAGGCAGGCAACAGAGACAGGGGAATCCCCCACTCCTGGTGTTGGGAGATCCTCATGATACTAAGCTGCACATCTGCCACATATGTCCAGGGTTGGGCTAGGGCCAGCTCATGTATGCCCTTTAGTAGGTGGTTCAGTCTCTGAAAGCTTCCAAATGTACAGGTTGACTCTGTTGGTCTTCCTGTGGAGTTCCTATCCCACCCAGGTTGCTCAATCCTTCCCCCAATGTTTTTACAAGGCTTCAATTTGGGTGATTCTTGACATTATTTTGGAGAAAGCTTTCAAGGAGTTATAATTATAAAAATATATTAAAAACATTTTATTTATTTATTTATTTACATCCCAGCCTGGGTTTAATATTGTTTGTTTCTGAAATTTCTCCCATAAGCTCAGGTATAGAATGCTTATTCCCCAGCTAGTGGTATTATGTGGGTAGTTGTAGAAACTTTAGGAGGAACCAGAATGCTAGGGATGTGTTTTGAAGCTTATATGTGGTCCATAATCCTTTTCCCTGTCTATGCTTCTTGTCTGCTTTCCCCTAAGCTTTCATCACCATAATTTTATCCTTAAGCACTTATAAGTCTAGGAACTCTGAACTGAATACCATGCTACCATGAGCTAAAATAAAAATTTACACCTCTAGGTTGGTTTGTCAGATAGTTTGCAATTTTAATTATTAATATTCCATTATATAAATATAACACATTTTCTTTCTACATTGTTCAGTTGAGGGTCATCTAGGTTGTTTCCAGTTTCTGTCTATGAACAAAGTGGCTATGAACATAGATGAGCAAGTGTCCTTCTAGTATGGTGGAGCTGCCTTTAGGTATATGCACAGGAACGGTATAGTTGAGTCTTGAGGTAGAATGATTCCTAATTTTCTAAGGAATTTTCAAACTGATTTCTAAATCAGTGGTACAAGTTTGCACTCTAAACTCAAAATGAAGGAGTGATTCCCCTCCTTCACACCCTTGCCAACATGAGCTGTCACTTGACTTTTTGATGTTAGCCATTCTGACAGGTATAAGAAAGAATGTAAGAGTCATTCTGATTTGTATTTCTTTGATGACTGAGGCTGTTTAACATTTCTTTTTTTAATTATTTCTTTATTTACACCCCAAATGTTGTCCCTACTACTAGTTCCCCTCTTCCAGAATTTCTTCCTCACTAACAGTGAGGGCAGCCCCTTTTCCTGTATCTCCCCACCCTGGTGCATCCATTCTCTTAAAATTAGGCTCATGCTCTCCCACTGAGACCAGAAGTGGCAGCCTCGGCTATGTATCTGAGGAGGGTCTTGGACCAGCCCTTGTATCCTCTTTGGTTTGTGGTCTAATTTCTAGGAGCTTCAAGGCATCCAGGTTAGTTGACACTGTTGGTCTTCCTATGGTGTTGCCTTCTCCTTGTGGGCTTTCAATATTTACCCTAACTCTTCCACAAGAGTCCACAACATCCATCCAATATTTGAATATAGATATCTGCAGCTGTGTCAGTCTGCTGCTGGGTAGAGCCTTTCAGAAGGCTGCTATGCTATTCTCCTGTCTGTAAACACAACATAACATCATTAGTAGTGTGAGGGATTGGTGCCTGCCTGTGGGTTGGGTCTCAAAATGGACCACTCACTGGTAGGCCATTACTTCAGTCTCCGCTCCATCTTTGTCCCTGCATTTCTTTTAGACAGGATCAATTTTGAGTCGACAGTTTTGTAGGTGGTTTGGTGTCCTCATCACTTCACTGAGGGTCCTGTCTGGCTACTGGAGGGATTCTCTTCAGATTCCATATCCCAAATGTTGGGCATTTTAATACACCCCACAGATATTAAACAAGGGAATCCCAAGAAATGATGCTTGAATCTCGCATAGAGACAGAATGAAATAGCCATGGGAGATAACGGGAGGAAGAAACTTGGGTGGGTAAGGGGAGGGCTAGAGAAATAGGGGGCAGGATCAGGCATGGGGAGAGACAGGAGAGAGTCCCAGAGGACCAGGAGAATAAATGGAAATATACAACTGCCAGGGGTTGGGAGTGAGATTGGGGTTTCTCTAGGAAGTCCCAACCAAAAAGTATACATGGCTAAGCCTAGGCCTTTGCTCATATCATATGTAGCAGATGTGCAGTTTTGCCTTCATTAGTGTCCTCCAAAACCTGAAGAGTACATATACATATGTATATATTAATATATTCATATGGGGTTTATTGGCATAACTATGGCCCACCTATTCTATCAATGGCTGTTTAAATATTGAAAGTATGATAATACAGTAATATTTTATTTCATGAAGCTGGATGGCTCAACTGAACTTTCATATATGCCTGAATCCCAAAGAAGTAGGCTCTAATATCAGTGAGGAAATAGAATTTCCAGAGAAAGAAAAAGAAAAGAGGCAAGAAGGGAAAGCACTCTTCCTCTACTTCCTTATATATTCATCCAGCAGTAGATGTGGCCAGTCTAATAATGCATTTTTTACACCTCAATATATATATATATATATATATATATATATATATATATATATATATATATGTGTGTGTGTGTGTGTGTGTGTGTGTGTGTGTGTGTGTGTGACTTAAGCTTTGAAGGCTTTGGTTAAGGAATACCCAAAATCCTCACAGATGTACCTTGCTGCTTGGGTTTTTGGTAATCCCAGATGTAGTCAAGCTGACAAACAAGAATAGCCATGGCATTTTATATAAGAATACAACATAAAAATCCCTTTAATCTTTGAAATGACAGACACAATTTCAGAACTATTCCTGTGTTTACTCAGCATTGCCTTTAGGTGAATGAATGAAAGTCTGGAACTAAAAAATAACTAAGTCATGATTAACTTTTCTTAGGAACTTTCTTATATCATCCAAAATTCCGGAAGAGTAGCTAGTTTTGTAAATGGCTGCTGTTTCAAAGGTGTGTGCAATTAGAGTGGCTATGGTACACCTATACTATGGCTCCATAGAATGCAATCTTTTTACATGGATATGCATGTTCGTGCAGGTGTGTGGGACTGTAGATATATATGCGTATGTGCAGGTATATTGACCTATGTTGACAAGAAGCTATCATATCAATTTCAATTATTCTCTTCACTCTATTTCTGAGAAAAGGTCTCTCACTGAATCTAGAGCTTTCTATTTGGCTGTATTGTCTTACCAGTGAGCCTCTTGGTTACTTTCCCTCTCCAGCACTGCAATAAAAGGCAGAAAATACCATAAGAGTTTTTTCATGTGTGTGCTGGGGATCTGAACTCTCATCCTCAGGCTCACTTAACAAACATCATACCCATTGAGTCATAGCTTCAGCGCCCAGAATATTGTCTTGATGATAAAATTGAAGAGATTAATATAATATAGACTTGGAATAGCTCTAAGATTTTTAGTATCCTGAAGAGAAAACATGGATAATAAAGAAGTACCTATAAATCATTTGAATATAACTTTATTTAAAATTACTATTTATGGTTTAAAATCAGCTAATTTCCTTACTATTTACTGGTAAAGCACTTCTTTACTGCTAAGCGGTCAACATCAGGTGTTTTTGGGGGGTGGTGCTAGATTTACAATCAGGACAATTACTGGCAACATGATTTCTCAAAATAATTTTCAATCAAACTGTAAAATAATTCAACTATTAATACTCTAAAATTCTATACTCAAACTTTAAGGAAATTAGGCAATATGACAGCATATATTTTTATTCTGAGGATAAATGATAAAAATATTATTTACTTAAGACCAAAAAGATCATTAACCAATATTAATACTAGAGATAAAAGTATTAAGTGCTAATCTACAGGAAACCTGTGAGACCTTCAGTACATATGTAGCTAATGCCAGTCTGTTTTAATAACTTTTTAATTGCATGTTAATTATTTATTCATTAAATTGCTTATTCTAGTACTTCATCTAAAGTCTCTAGTGGCTCTGGATGAAAGAACTCAAACCCCCAGTCACTTGTAAACAACCAGGCTGGCATTTTTATTGCATTTAAATTAGTAGTGAAGGGACACCTCATGAGAGTATATGTGGAACCTTTGGACTTCTTGAGCTTTGTTTATTCCTTCCCTGAATCACAAGCCATGGCATTTGAATATTATCGCTTAGATGAACACAGCTTTGTTAGCTTTTCTCAGACTAAATCCAGTGTGTTTGAAATGTAGCATCAGGAAGGGTCATACAAAATTTAAAAAGAGAACTTTTTATGAATTGCAAGCATAAATTCACAAATAACATATATATTTCACTCATGTATGTATCGCTCACATGAACCATGGATGTATTATATAATGGATGAGAGGTAAAGTGGAAACTACAGTGAGTTCCCATTAATTATTAATATCTAATGCATGTCAAATATTGCAGATATACAAATGAGGGGACAATTTTTTAGAGATTAATATTTCATCCAGCTTTTTAAGGATGACAAGAATTTAGATGGACTTATGATTTTATTTCCAGAGAATGTCTTAGATGCATTAAAGGGTCTGAGCAACAGCAAGGTTTTACGGAATGGAAAGTTGGACTATCCGGATACAAAAGAGAAGGAATATGAAAATAGCAATAAATTTGTGCAACACACAGTATCACGAATGGAAGTAAACTTTCATTTGCTTGTAAAATGCTACACAGATTAAAAAATATCCCACAAGGTAATTGCACCTAATATGCACTATAGTTTTCTCAGTATCTGCTTTAGAGTAGTGTTTATCCTTCTCCATCATGACTGGATAAGTAACAATTTGCTGTCACAGGTTGATAACCACCATAAGAATGACCAACATTTAGGAAGCTGTAACCTGTAATTCAAGTAAAGAGTAAAACTCATGAGATGAAGCAACTCTTCTAAGAGTTATGTTTTTTATACACTACAATGAAGATAAAAGTTTCTAAGTAGGACTACAAACTGAAAGCCAAAATATATGTATGCCTGTGTATGAATATGTCCACACACATGTATAGAGAGTCCATAAATGGCATAAGTATTATAAATAATAGTTATTTATTTTATAATATGTAATTTTATAATATAAAACATCTGCTGGCAAGGCTCTGATGTATATTAGATGCAATTTCCCTGTAGATTATTTTCAAATTTGCATGTTTTTTAATAAGCAAATGAAAATTTGATGTCTGACTCATGATACTGCCTGCTGCTCAACTTACAGCTATTTTAAATTATATATATATATGTGTGTGTGTGTGTGTGTGTGTGTTTATAAGTATAAGGTATTATCCTTATAATATTTACATGTAACATATAGTTTATATTTAACACATACAATATATATGCAGTATTTTTTAGGAAACTAAATAAAACTGGAATGCCATTTAGAAAAATAAGATCTGATTTACATATAAAATAATGGTAGAAATGTTGATCTCCTGTGATAAGCCAAGNAAAGGCAATAAATTGCTCAATATAATCTTTAAATTTTACCTTAATGAAGCTATTGGCTGACATAAAGAGTTTTAAAGAACAAGAACACATTTTGATGAATACAGAGATTCTGTATTTATGTTCCCACATATCCAAAGTCTCTCATGTATCTTATCCTTTCTAATGGAGCACTTGGTGGGAAAGCTTAGAAATGTGACAAGGAAATTCACCAGTTTCTTAGGAAGATGAATCTATTGTGGCATAGAAATACAAAGAGTGGAGAGTGACATAAAACTATTCAGATATACATTCTTTCCTAAGTTTTTGCATTACATGACCTCAGTTTTCACGGAAGAGTTAAAATTCTGGCATTTTGGTGTGCATTTAAGTTAACAAAATTGATTACAAGGGAGTTCCTATACCATGGAGAGGATTCAGAAACTATCTTCACATATCTGTACACTGGTATGAAGAAACCAGTCAACTAGAGAAAGAGTGGGCTCATGAAGAGTGAGTTCCAGTTACCTAAGCAGGTTGGTATGATCTCTTGAGGATTTGCTACTGACAAGGTACTCCACAGAGGTTATCACAACATTGGCAAGACATTGATCCTTCTTAAAATTCACTGCTATATTATTCAGTCAAGGTATCTGAAAAAAAGTGGAAAATATGAAATTGACACTTTTTATGATGAGAAAGCATAAGAAAAACTACTCTTAGTATACAAAATTTGAGAAAAATCAGACACAAGTCTTATCCATTCGTGACATGAATATATAAAATTGATAAACTATTGAGTAGAGTGATTTCAATGAAATATGAAGCACCATAAATTTTTGATGTGGTTGTTGGTGGAGTATAATTGAATGTGAAATAATTTCAGTTAAGTACTTAAGACTTTCCAATGGTTTCATTTTGGAAAACAGTTATGTTATCTCAGCCAATGAGAGTTAAGGTACGTTAAACTTGGCAAGAATAGGAGACAGTGTAAAGAACATTGAAAGAGCACATTTTATGGTGTGAGATCTCTGCTTAAGATTATAACTCAGTTAGATTACTATCTGCATCCGAAGTAATTTCTATACCTTTTTTTCCTTTGTCAAACATCTCTGTGCCCCCTGCCATAGGTTGATACAAATGGTGAAAGATACATGTTCATAATTATGTAGACACAGAAACAAGATCCAAATAGGAAGTTGTGAGCAATATGCTATTTTAAGGATCCATTGATGATCCCTTTAATAACAATGCATTTGTAAACTTTGAAGATGTTTGGAATCATGTTGTTTGCTCACAATACAAAATTAAAAGATTTCTTTAGCCAAGGAGCCAAGATTCTATATAATTTTGTTATAAAACTTGTATTTAGGTATTTATTAATATGAATAAAATATTAGTAGAAAATGTCACAAAGTGTTGTTATAATCAAGTCCTGACCACATTTCCTTACTTAGAGAAAAGTCATTTTTTTCACATTTTTCACATTTTCTCAAGATGGCTAAAAAGCCATGCTTTTTTAAAACTTTAACAAATAGTTTTCTTTTATTTGTTTTTCTGTGGTGACATTTGGTTCCCCACTACCCAATTTTGCTTTGAGCTGATCCTCAAATTATCTTACACTTTTGATTTCACTTTGATATACGGTTTATATGTAGTTGTAAATCACAATTTCTCTTATACCTACTGAGTTGAGATTGTTGATATTGTATTTCTAATTTATAGTGACATTTAAAAAGTTGTCCAGATTGGTTGTACAACTTTTTTGTAAGGCTTTTGATGAAAGCTGATTGAATATTTTGAGAAATCAGAAACCTAGAAGCATTTTAGTTCATTGCATCTGAGTTTCTCTACTATTGCTTGTTTTGACAAAAACTCATTTTTCAAGCCCCTCTACTTTAGAACTAAAAATAAAATTCCACAAACAGAAATAAAAGGTTTTCTCACTATATTTACTAAACCTATTACTCATTTGGAATTAAATTCGAATTTCACTAGTTAAATTTATCTCTATGCTTTCAGAAATTTTTCTCTGAGAAGAAATGTTGGAGTTATGACACAATATGCTACAAGGTATTTAAATATGATGGATGATTTGCACATGAATACTCTACTCATTGAATTCATAGGAACAAACTATGTGATTGATAATCCACAGATTTGTACAACTGGCCTGACATATAAGCAGATTGACATTGCTTTGAGAGCCAGAAATTCTACAAATCAGAAAACATCTAGTTAGTATTCATTAAAATCTCAGGTGCTACATGTTCAGATATTTTTAGTGAGTCATTAACTAATATTATTTTGTATTGACACTAATAATCAATGTCATATGACTTATAGAGCAGATATGAAAGGAAGATTCAGTTAATGTGTGCTCCATTCACATGTAGCATTATGTTAAAAAATAAAGCTAACCAAAACAAAGCAAAATGAAGGAAAAAAAAAAAGCCTAATCAAATGGCACTGTCGGCAATAAAAGTCCACCAAAAGATTCTGCTGGCTGCAGAAGTTCAGAGAAATATTATTGAAATTGTAGAGTGAAAATTTTATATTATAGGAAAATATTACTCATCAAATAAATTATATATTATACAGGTTTAATGTATATATGTATACATGTATATATATATATATATATATATATATATATATATATATATATATTCACATACATACATACATACATATATGTGTGTGTATATTTATGTGCATGAGTTCATGTGTGTATGTATGTTCATAACAATAACCTTGCATATAAGTTGAAGACTTAATTTATGAGAGAAGTTTAAAATAATTGATAATTTTTCCAAAATTAGTAGAATTAAAGTTCATATTTGTATTCATTTAGGTATCAGAGTGAATGACAAATTAAAATAAAACGGTTATCTATGTGTATCATAAAAATACAGAAAATACATATTTAATGCAACATGGATAAAAACATTGATCACTAAAGAATGGCAAACTGACAGATAGTAGAACCAGAAACATTAATATAATATCTCAATATATCTGTGAAAAATTATTTAGCTAGATATTGGTAGTTAACTAAATTATCACTCAAGAATAACACTTCAGCACAGAGGAAATAGCCAGCCAAATGAAAAGTCATCCTATAGAATTAAAAAAAAAATATATATATATATATATATATATATATATATATATATATATATTCAACATTACATCTAAGATATATAAGGAAATTAAAGAACCAAAATCAACTAACTCTTTTGTAATGGGGATAACAATTCAAACATATTTTGAAGAATCCATAGATATGGTAAATAGGTATATAAAACTTTACACTTCACTACTCAAGGGTAAAGGGAAAATAAAAGCCATAGTATGTCAATTCACCCTGTGCTCAGTCCAATGGACGGCTGTGAGCATTCACTTGTATTTGTCAGGCATTGTCAGAGCCTCTCAAGAGACAGCTATATCAGGCTCCTGTCAGCAAACACTTGATGACATCCACAACAGGGTCTGGGTTTGGTGATTGTAAATGGGATGGATCCCCAGGTGATTTTGTCTCTAGATGGTCATTTCTTCAGTCTCTACCCCACACTTTGTCTCTGTAACTCCTTCCATGGGTTTTTTGTTTCCCCCCTTCTAAGATGGATAGAAGTATCCACACTATGGTCTTCCTTCTTCTAGAGTTTCATGTGGTTTGTGAATTGTATCTTGAGTATTACGAGCTTCTGGGCTTCTGAATTAATATGCACTTATCAGTGAGTGCATATCATGTGTACTTTTGTGATTGGGTTACCTCACTAAGGATGATATACTCTAGATCTATCCATTTGCCTATGAGTTTTGTAAATTCATTGTTTTTAATAGCTGAGTAGTACTCCATTGTGTAAATGTACCACATTTTCTGTATCCATTCCTCTATTGAGGGACATCTGGGTTCTTTCCAGCTTCTGACTATTATAAATAAGGCTGCTATGAACATAGTGGAGCATGTGTCCTTATGACATGTTGGAGAATCTTCTGGGTATATGCCCAGGAATGAAATTTCTGGGTCATCAAGGAAGTACTATGTCCAATTTTCTGAGGAACTTACAAACAGATTTCCAGAGTATTTGTACCAGTTTGCAGTACCACCAACAATGGAGGAGTGTTCCTCTTTATCCACATCCTCACCAGCATCTGCTGTCACCTGAGTTTTTGATCTTAGCCATTCAGACTAGTGTGAAGTAGAGATAAGATGAGAAAACATATCAAGCTAGAAAAAATCAGTAAGTCATCAATATAATTTTATTATTGCATACAAAAGAAAGCTGAAAATCTGCAAGATGTTGGAATTCATTTAAGAATAGAAGCAAGGCTTTTGTGCCTGAATATACTCAAAATTAAATCAAACCCTTTTGCATTTATCTCCAACAACTTGAAAAGAACGTTCTAGAAGGAAATGTATAAGTTAAAGTTACCAAAATAGAATAAGATAAAAACATATATTCAAAGTCTGTAACTTGATTTTTTTATGTCTCTGTGATTGTCAGTAACAGAAGAGAATAGTCATGAAGAAATAAATGTCACTAAATAAGATTTTATATAGCTAGCAATATAAGATAAAAGAGACAAGAGGTTTCTGGAACTGAATACTGTTTTATATTTCAGTTAGCTGTAATTATAGAAACCTTCTCTGCTAAATATCATCCATAAATTTTTGCAGGCATTCTATGTACATTTACATTTCTTCATATATCCTATCACATAAAAGGCATAGTCAATTTTTTTTAAATGAAGATTAAATTAGCCCAAGGAACAACAAGTTGTTTCTTAAATGAGGTGAAATACAGTCACTGATAATTAATTGGTGTCCATTTTGGGAAAAAATTTATATTTTCAATGCAATGAATAGTTGAATACATTTACTATTACAGAATTGACAGACTTGAACATAGGTAGTCTTTTAAAAGCTGACTTTGGAGAAGAAAGAAACAAAGTTCCCTCTCTGTGGCAAAAAAAAAAAAAAAAAAAAAAAAAAACCTCATGAGAATAGCTTCATTCTTAATAACAGTTTATTCTGCCCGTGTCAGGCAGCAAGCGTAGACATTGAGAAAACAGAAACCAAGGATACCACATGGTAGGACAGGACAAAAACCTTGGTAGGCATTGTAAAATTGCTAACCAACCAAAAATTTGGCCATCTTCCAAAGATAAAGTAGTATCAGACGGTCAGGAGAAAATATAAAAGTTTGTGGCTTTCTTTGTAGAATAAAAACCCATGAGACATTTATAATATTGTTTACTCATTTGATTTAGACAATAATGTAAAACAATGAATCTTTCTTTTAATTCCTTTCTTATACTATTGTTATTGTTGTTGTATGAGACAGGGTTTTAAATGTAGCACAGTCTGGCCTAGAACTTACTGTAGAGCATAGACTGTCTTTAAAATCTTGGCTCTCTAAACTTCAAAGTCCTAATTTGTGAGAGGATAGGAGTGTGCCACTAAACATAACTATTAAGTTTTATTATGCTTACAGTATTGATCTGTCACAGTATGCATCTTTAAATATATAAATAATCACATTTTAAATATTTTCACTGAACAATTTATACTGAACTCATAATATATTTCAAGAATTGACATAAGTATTGATATAAATATTAACAACTTTCTCTTTTCTGGCCAACATTTTTCACTGTAAATCTTACCAGGACCTTTTTGCTAGCAAACTATATCTTGATCTCTGTGAAGGGTTCTGCAGATGTGGGAAAACTGGTTTTCTAAAAGAATTCAATGTTTCTCAGACTTTCATCATTTACACATAAAGTCATGCCTGCAGCACAAAATTAAAAGATCATTGGGGAACTCTGTTTTAAACACATTTTTGTTTCTCTCAGAACACAAAGGCCAGAAATCATAATAAGCTAAAGCTGTGATTGTTCCTATCTGTAGGGCATTACACCCCCATATAACCTTGTTGCTCTCTGATGTTCTAAAGTGATTATATTTGCCACTATATTAAAATATATTTTATTAGGAACACTATGATCACATTGTTCAGTGTATTGTGTGTTTGAGGAAGTATATATAAGTAAATTTAAATATAAATATGTGTACATTCTAAAGGCTTTGCACACTAGTAATGTAACAGAACAACATTTTTAAATTCTGTCTCATTGGCACAGTACAAAATCTCTATTTGGCTATCAACATAGTTTTTCTAAGAATACATGTGAATTAATATGACTATATAGAGAAAAATGCATGTCTCACAAATAGAAATAGGACAAATGAATGTTTAAAGGGTCTTGTGAATGAGTTTGTTGTAGAGAGCCACATCCGGTGCTCTCCCCAGTAAACCAGTCTATGGCGCATGTGCTGAAGGTGAGCTCTTGCCGAGTCACTGCCCATCCCGGGGCGTGGTGAGTGAGCAGCTAATCAGAAGCATACACGACGACGCTTCAGGGTATATAGGCAGTGCCTTTTTGGGGCTCGTGGTCTTCCTCCTCTTCATTAAAGGCTTGCTGCAGAAGGATCCTGGTGTCCACGTCCGTTCTTGCTGGTGAGAAGTAGCGTGGACTCTTTCAGTTTGTTTTGTTTGGGACTCTCATATCTTCAGATTTAGAGCAAGCCAATTGTATGATTCCAGATACTAACATTTTGATATGTCATATAGACTATCTCATTCACAAATTATTACTTTACACAGTAGTCATAATAAGACACCCTATGGAAAAATTTGACTTCTGAAAACTGACCTTCTTTGAAAAGAACTGTTTTGATTTTTTAAATTTTACTTGTTCAGAGATTATTATTTTTCTTATACTGAATTGACATAGCTTGTCTCTACTCAAAGTATATGCAAGTAGTAGTAGTAGTAGTGGTGGTGGTGGTAGTAGTAGTGTGTGTGTGTGTGTGTGTGTGTGTGTGTGTGTGTGTGTGTATACACATGTGTTCATGTGTGCCCAGAGCGATTGGTTATTATTATCTGCCAGGTGGGCCATGAACATGTGCTTGACCCGCAGGACTTAAACAACAGGGTTCTCAAGGGAAGGGAGCTATAATGACAAATTTTGTGATCAGAAAACACTAATGAAGGAGGCAAGACAAAAATTCTGTTCAAGCCTCGTTTATTCAGAGGAAATGGGGGGCTTTTTAAAGCTGAAAAATGCCCGGTGGTGCTAGGCAACACATTAAAGTCAAAGGAATGTCTCCATTGTAAAAAGGTCCTGAAAGGAGTGCCCTCATTGTAAAGGGAATCGAATGCCCTCATTGTAAAATGTCCATTACAGAACAGAAGTAAGGTAGTGGGAGAAGCAAAAGAGTGTTAGATAATTGCCCAGGGACAGAATTTCAGGGGCTTCTGTTGACCAAATGGGAGAAAGTGTCCATTCTTTAGAGACATCTTGCCAGTGGTTTCAAAACATCTAGGAATATCCTTTTAAAGCTTCATCATCTTAGAAAACATGTACAAATGGGGATATTGATCTGAGTTTCACAGTGTGCCTACTGCTGATGTTGAGGTACAGATAAAAGAGAAAATGTAATATTATTTGTACATTTTTAGACCAAATATTATCTAAATGCTTACCTGATTTCACAAAGACATTAAAATATATTTGAAGAAAGTATTTCCATTATGATTACCTCTATAGAATTTTGTGTCATGAAAGAGCTAGAAGTGGTGATCCTAATTTACATTTACATGTGTCAATCAGCGTGTAAATTAAAATTCCCAATGTCTGCTATAAATTCATTTAAAAAGCTGAGGCCTTGTAACTTTGTGACTTACTTCTATTGATATTTATATTAGTTTCCATTAGAATATAAGAGAACATGATTCTTTTATCTACACTGAGACAGCTACACTACACAAATGCTCATAGTTATTCATAAGCATAAAAACATTGTATTGAAACAGTATTCAGAATATATGTACACACACAAATACACACACACACACACACACACACATATATATAGTTTCAACAGAATTATGTAAATGAGTATACTGCATAAAACACAGTTTTTTGGATATAAATTACATCAAAACCATTACCAGACTTGATAAACCAGACTCACGATGCTACTTGTAATTCTGGTGTGCAGTCTAAGTGCTTATATTTCTAGAATGTTCTCACATAAAATTGCTAGTGCTAGGCCAGTGACTATACTTTGAGTAACATTTGCCTTATGAAAAATCAAGCAGAAATTCCAAATTAAAAATATTGCTTTGTCCTCAACATTTCATTATACTTTTTAAATGTAATCTCTCTATAGCCCCGGGAGACCTGGAAATTTCTATGTTGTTCAGGCTGGAAGTGACTTTTCTATATGCCCATCATAATATCACCAGGTATGGGATGACAAGTGTGAAGCATCAGATCCAGATAGAAGAACCTTTACAGAAATTGTAATGTTTTAAGTTGCCTTTTATATAGGGACTGAGAAACTGGGGCATGGGTCTAAAAACTGATCCTGAGTACATAAGCCTTTATAATGAAAACATACTGGTGAAGCATGCCAAGATTTCTAGCTTCATGAGAGTGAGAGTTAATGGAAAAACTTGACAGAAGAGAGCCCCGTGATTTTGAGAGGCGACCAGCATGTCTCTCTGACAAAAACAAAACATTCTATACGGATAGCCAGATACAAATTAAAGCTAGATTTTTAGATTCCATTTAAGTTTGTGTTTGGGTCTTCCGTTCTTCATTAGATTTTTCTGAAAATTCCGTTATAGACATATGAAGAGGTGTATTTTCATGGCTATTTTAAATTTCAATAAGTTGATTATTATGACTAACCTTAACAGTTACTAGTCAGAGATTAACCTTAATAATTACTAGTCAGAAGCTGCAAGAGAGATAAAATATTAATGGAAGATTTGATAAGAGAGGTCATATTATAGCAGGACATGGATTCAGGGAGATTTTCTTTATACTAAAATATTCAAGGTTCTGTAAATTTACTTTTTAAAAGAAGTTATTTAAGTCATTCTGCTGGGGGGGTGTTGTTGAAGGATGTGACACCAACTTCAACTTGGTGTTTGTTAACACTGCATTGAAGATTAAAAACAAGGTTGCTAGGTCACCCAAGTAGATGTTAAATCTAAATGAGTGGAGGACCAGTTTCACTCCTTGTGCACTCACTGTGCCTGAGATGGCTCAGCCGTTAAAGGCCTGGCTCACAACCAAGAATCTCATGATTCTATAACAACTATGTGAATCCTTGTAAAGTTATAAAAACAATTCTGATGCTGGAGCTCTAGGTTAAAGATAGACTGCTTTCTAGGGTATGTGATGTTCTGGGTTGGCCCCAAGGCATGAACAGCAAGTAAATAAATAAATAAATAAATAAATAAATAAATAAATAAATATAACCAAAAATGTTATGGCCCCAAGGCACGAACAGCAAATAAATGAATGAATGAATGAATAAATAAATAAATAAATAAATAAATACCAAAAATGTTATGTAATTCAATTCTGAAATACAACAGTATGTCAGGCATGAGGTAAAGTTAATGTCACATAGGAGAGAACAGGGTAATAAAAATTTAAAAGAAAATAATCCATCCTTATAAGATCAACATCATGACAAACATAAAATCATAATGATCTCAATTTGTCTTGTGGTCTGCTGTACATACTCTGGTTTGGTTCTCATGGCTTCAAGCTGTCCCCTTCTGCAGCTCTTCTGAATGCTGGCTGGTCAATGATTGTCTCGGACAGCTGATATATGGTGCCTGTAGACTTATCCTGTAGTCAATTCTTCTGGTCCTATAGGACCCTAACGACTGCTCTTCTCCCCTATTTCTATCATGCATCTCCCTAGTAAGGGCTCTCTCCAGCAAGGGCAGTCTACAGCTTGGCCTCACAGACATTTTGTTACAAACTTTGTGAAACCCACCAGAATACTGACAGCTAATGCTCGATGCATTTGAAAAGCCAGCATCATCCTAGATATTCTAATTATAAGAACAGTACTTAGAAAAACTTAAATCAGATCACATCTAGAATGCTTTTCTCGAAAAGTAGAATCTTCTTAAAAACTTTTTTTTGAAACTCGTTTTTTTTTTTTGTCATATATCCTGGCCAGTTTTTCATCTTTTCATGTCTCCCTGGCTCCTCACTTGCCATCTTTCCCAGACCCACTCCTCACTACTTTCCTCTTCAGACAAGAACAGGCTTCCAAGAGAAGACAGCCAAATAGGACAAAACATGATACAATAGGACAAAGTAAAAATAGTCATATTAAACCTGAGGGAGAAAAACAATGAACTGATACCTAATGATATTCTACTCTACTCACTGATTGGTGTCTTGTCCAGTTGGCATCAGGAATGGTTTATTGGGCAGCAGATGTGAACGATGCAGTGATCCACAGTCATACATTATGCAAAGAAACAGAGTATAAATTTCAGGTCTCCATAATGTCCCTCCCTTCAGAAATCCTTGAGGAAGAGGGGCCAGAAAGACCATAGGAGTCAGAGGGTATGGAGAGCACAGGGAGAAGATGACACACTGAATGAAATATACACGGCTCACATGGATTTACAGATTTAAGCAGCAAACATAGGGCCTGCTTGGGTCTGCACCAGATCCTCTTCATATATATAATTACTGTTAGGTTGGTAGTTTGGGGGGAATTCTTAACATTGATAGCAAGTATACCTCTGACTCTTTTGCCAGTTTTGAGACACCTTTCCTCCTGTTGGATATGAAATCTTGAGGTTCTTCTGTGGCATAAGTCTGTTAAGACACTTCAGGCCCTTTTTGTAAAATGGTCCTATTTTGGTAGGCCCTATACTTATGATAGGTGATTTATTTAACATTTTCTGAGATACTGCCAGGGCTCTTTACTCTTGTCTTGTCAGCTGGTACAAGTGTCCATTCATGTACTTGGTGACTCTGTTTTGAAATTGATATATTCATCATACTTTTGTTGTTGTTGTTGTTGTTGTTGTTGTTGTTGTTGTTGTTGTTTTCAAGACAGGGTTTCTCTGTATAGCCCTGGCTGTCCTGGAACTCACTTTGTAGACCAGGCTGGCCTCAAACTCAGAAATCCTCCTGCCTCTGCCTCCCGAGTGCTGGAATTAAAGGCATGCACCACCATACCCGGCTCTCATCATACTTTTAAATGTTTTGATGCTTATCCACTTACTCTTTGAATTTTCCAAATATTTATACTCAGCTTTATTTTGCTTTCAAGCAAGGCTCAACACAAACAAAAGTGCACACACTGTTCCTTCCATACACTCAGATATTCTTCTGCTACTTTGTTCTTCTTGAGTTCAACTTTCATCCAGCTCCAGAACATGGGCAAAGGCAGGAAATATTTAATTAATTTTAATCTTTAATTAATTTCAAATAATATATGATGATCAGTTTTAGAATCACTCCTCCCTCAACACTTCTCAGATATAACTCCTTGTAGGCTCATATTTTTCACAATCTATTGTAATAAGAGGTCAACCTTCCCTTTAGCCCACCACCCATTAGATATAGTGGAAATTAAAGGTTATTCGGATATGGAGGACATAGACCTGTCTTAGAATAGTTATTTGGGACAATTCCAATCTTCATTGTTCTCAGTCCATCTAGTCCATTAGCAAATATCAAACATGAATCAGCAAGTGCAGTCTAGTCAACTCAGCAGACACCATATATGAACCAGCAAGGGAGTGAAATCCAGAAGAAACCACAAGGCTTTTCAAACAGCCTGAGTCTACAGAAGCAGCAAGAAGCTACAGAAATCTCAGGAGTACCTCTTTGGTGAAGCTTTTTTTTTTCTTCCTGAGAAGTATCCATGAGCTAAGGTCAGCAGCACAATATACATGGGCAATTTAATACAGTAAGGCAAACTAATACATGTGTTTCATCAGTCAAGACTCGCAAAGAGCAAGGCAAATGAATTCTGAAGTCCCTACTATCTGTAGGGTCATATTCATATTCCTTTTAAACATCATAAACCCTATTATGTGTTTGCTACTCCAAAGCATCCATTTACTTAGTCTGTCACAGCAAAGTATCATTATATCCCAAGACTCCAAACAAATCAGAAATGTCCACTTTATCCCCTCTTCCCTCTTCATTGATTTCTTCATTGCCTTCTTTTTTGTTTTGATTTTTTATTAGATATTTTATCAATTTACATTCAAATGCTATCCCGAAAGTTCCTTATACCCTCCCCCCACCCTGCTCCCCTACCCACCCACTCCCACTTCTTGGCCCTGGCATTCCCCTGTATTGGGGCATATAAAGTTTGAAATACCAAGGAGCCTCTCTTCCCAATGATGGCCGACTAGGCCATCTCCTGCTACATATGCAGCTAGAGACATGAGATCTGGGGGTTCTGGTTAGTTCATATTGTTGTTCCTCTTAAAGGGTTGTAGACCCCTTCAGCTCCTTGGGTACTTTCTCTATCTCCTATATTGGGGGCCCTGTGTTCTATCCTATAGATGACTGTGAGCATCCACTTCTGTATTTGCCAGGCACTGGCATAGCCTCATATGAGACAGCTATATCAGGGTCTCTTCAGAGTAAACTATCTTACTGATGCTATCTTCTCTCTCTCTCTCTCTCTCTCTCTCTCTCTCTCTCTCTCTCTCTCTCTCTCTCTCTCCTAATCTTGAGTAGTCCAGAGAATTACCTGAAGTATGTTGGCTTCTTACAGCATCACTAAATTGTCTAGTCTGTAGCTTCATAACTTTTCCCACACTTCCCTGTGAGATACAGTTCTAAAAATACTTATGTTTTTTAGACAAAGTTATAGCAATGGCCCCTTCTCAATACCAAACTTCTATATTTTTGAAATGTTCATTATCTTAATCACATGAATCAGGTTGTGTAGCTTTGCTAAATAGTGAATGTAATAAGATACAGCTCAATATTGCTGAGTTTTAAGGACATTATACTGCCATCAAACAAGCTTACTGAGAACATCACTAAGGTTGGATCAGAAAGGAGAGTAGTATATGTGAGAAGACATGATTATATCCCAAGTCAGACAGACAGGGTTAGGCAGGGCCAGGACCTTCTTTTTTTTTAATGCATTCTAAGAACTAATTGAAGTTTTAAGAGTTACCCCTTTTCAAGTTACTCCTTTCTGAACCTAGATGTTCCAGCGACTGGCCATTAGGTCCCACTTCTCTAATATTCCAACTCCTCTACACAATGCATGCAGTGCATGATCCCACTGTGGCTAAAGCACATCACAGATTCAGAAGAGTGAATGGGAATTCTGTGTACTACATTTTCATATTCTTGTGCCTTAGTTGACTACTTACTAGTTGTCTACTTAGTAGTTGGCTACTGTGACAATTCAGATGGCTTATAAATGGTGTCTTTTCTTCAGAGTTATTGAGACTCCGTATCTAAAATATACTGGTTAGATGTTATTCTCACTGAGCATCCATTTCTTCCATGACCATCTTTTCCATGTAACCTAACTAACATGGAGGAGGAGAGAAGGAATGGACTCCTACGGCTTCTCTTATAAAGTGGCTAACTCTAGACTGCACAGCTTCACCACCACAACATAATAATCTCCAAAGGCTCACTCTCTTGGAAATAGCCACTTACAGTTTAAAAGTCAAGACACACATGTGGGAGGGACATAAATATTTCGGCTATAACATTTTGTAAGGCTGAATCTCTTTGTAAACAAAGTATTTCAAGGTTTTATTAAATAATTGTATTTCAAATATATGTTTTGAGAATCATTCTTATTCATGGCAAGGTTAAATTGAGATCAAAAGCTTGGCATCCCCTAAATACCTGATATAAATGATGGTGGGGCTGCATCCTGCCTATTTAATGCACCTTTAAATTCTCTTAGGCTCAGGGATGAATCCTTAATAGATTTGCCTTGTGCATGCCTGTGTTACCTAATCCTCTTCTCTCTCATTTCATAGTCCCCTAACCCTTTTAGAAGCTAAATTTTGTCATTTTAATATGACTGTAATTGCTATATGCTACTCTATTCAGTATCTGACAGACAGTATTGCCTCGGGGAAAGAAAGAGATAAGTGTCCTATTGAGTTTAAATAGATTTGTTCTGCAGATATGCCAAACTACATTTTTTTTTTTTTAACAAACCCCTCGAAAAATAAATCTGTTTCAATTTTCTTATTCTTACTGATGGTGAAACTTTAAAATGAGACTATTTTGTTCTATATGAAAAACATGAAAAAATATCCATATACCCTTTTGGTATCTAGGAAAAGACTTTATTTTGTTAGAAAGTTTATTTAAATAGGCCATTCTGCAATGATATTTTCAGACTAAACTATGATGTTCAAATAATAAATAGTGTTGAGATGATTTATAGCATTTTCTTTTGCAAAGACAAAAAGTAAGATTTGAAGAAATATATGCATATGTGTGTATATATATATATATATATATATATATATATATATATATATATGCAAATTTAAAAGACATCAATCTCATAGAAATAGGACATATGTTTTGTTGGATATAATAACTAAACACAGTATGAAATGAAAGTGTAATCAGTGGAATTGAACTCATTTCTTTAAGTAGGTTATGATTTTTGCAAATACCTTATCCAAAGGCACATATGTTTCTTCTAAGGGGAATTTCATCTATTAACACTTCAGAATTATACCAATATTCGAACTATTCAAGTTGAAAGGCATCAGGGATGGGGATGCAGAATGCTTTATCTTTATTTTATCAAGACCATTCATCTTCAATTCACCATCTCCAGCATCAGGAAATCCTAGAAAAAATTTAAGAAGATGAAATAAAGTTTACAACCCAGTTACACTCCATTCATTCATCAATGTACTGCTCAAAAGATGCTTTTGCAAGCAGTGTCTGAGGGGTGGGAGAGATAATAAGATTCTATGACTTACTGTACACTGGATAGTGCATGACCAAAGTAAGATTGATAAATATGCAGTGATATTCAAAGAGAATGGAGACCTTGTTTCCCCAACTTATTCCCTTTCCACAGCACAAGGCATCCTCCATCACAATTACAATTATAAAGCCCAAGGCTGAAGGCTTACTTAAAATGTATGACTTAAGGGGGTTGTGCTGCACATACAAATTTGAAAGGATTAGTTGCTAGGTGAAGGTTGAAGACTGTTACTTTACCATAGTTCTGCCAATGTCACAAGGTCTTTTTTATTTTATGTATCTGTACAACATACAGTGTTGTCTCCCATGGCGTTTATATCAGTCAATTTTTGCATTTATGTGAAAGGTAAATTTTACTTTATAATGAAAGTATTTAACCAGGAAAGTAAATTCCTGGGGTCATGAGAATCATAAAATAAACAAAAAGCCTCACTAGCCAAGTTATTAGTGTCAAAACATTCAAATATTTAGTCTGTGTGTGTGTGTGTGTGTGTGTGTGTGTGTGTGCATGTGTATGTGTGTGTTCAGTGTGTGTGTACAATCGTATGGAGACCAGAGGTTAATGTCCTCAATCACCTATCCAGTCCATGATTGAGACTGAGTCTTATATGTGAAGCTGGAACTCATCAGCTCCACTAATTGGAAGGAACTAAACCATTAAAGGTGGATCCCCCTGTCTCTAGATCCCCAATACACTATGGCATACATGGCCACATATACCAAGATTTTTTTTTTTTTTTTTTTTTGTGGATTCTGAGAATATGAATTCAGATCCTCATTCTTACACAGTAAATACTTGTAGACTTATCATGTCTCTGGGCCACTTATTTTAATTCTTTCTAAAACCTAAGTTCTTGATTCTTCAACTTTCTGCTCTCTCATTTTCTTCTAACAGAATCTACACTGCAAAAAAACAACCTTCACAAGAAAACCTGTAACTACTTTTTCCAAGAGTGATATTGCATTGAAGTTGATACTTTCTCTCTTTCACAAAAGGTGACTTCCTCCTAATAACACTTATTTGTATAGTATTCTCATCTGTTTATAATAAACAAAGTTATCATTGTACCATTTATATTAACACATCTTTACTATTTTAAAATATGTTATATAGCAAGATATAATCATGTCTTTTTCTTGCCTTTTAATAAATATGAGGAACAAAATAGTTGCTTAGCTATGTCACCAGCTTAACCTATATGCTTACAAATTTAAACTATTTATTATATGAAATAGAACTATATATTCTAATATGATTTTTAATTATTATTTCATTATCCAATATGTAAGCAGTATTATTTTGGAATAATTATATATATATATATATATATATATATATATATATATATATATATATGTGTGTGTGTGTGTGTGTGTGTGTGTGTGTGTGTGTGTGTGTGTGTATTTAAAGATTTTATTTACTCTATGTATATTAGTACACTGGTATTTCAGACACACCAAAAGAGGACAAGAGGACATCAGATCCCATTACAGATGGTTGTGACACACCATGTCATTGCTGGGAATTGAATAATTATAAAGACTTATAAGCCATGTGAATTCATGCATGCTTTTATATGTTATATTTAAAGAAAACATATAATAATTACATTTCTGTATCAAAGAAGTTTCAGGTGAAATTAGTCGTGTTGAAGGCTAACATTCTTGCAAACTCAAGGTACATGGAATCAGATATGATTCACTGCAGAGCCATAAACAGGATATTTATGTCACCCATTCAAGGCTATGAATCACATCATAGAAAACTGAACAATAAAAAAACAAACTAATCTTATATTTGACCTTCACTTCTTAATTCACTCAGTTCTTCGTTCATCTTAAATAATATTTATTAAGAATCTACTTAAGTGCTATAGATTTTTCTATCTGGGAAAAGATAACAGAGATATATCTAGGACAAAGTGGCTATAGCCAATCCTCTTGGGTTTTGCAGCTTGTCAAGCTATTGTAAAATCTTGACCTCAATGTTCATGAGTATATTTCAGTTTTAAAGTAACAAATGGAGCCACAGGATTTCATAAATATAAAACAGACAATGTTAAGGTCAATCATGAGACCTTAAGTAAGTGGCTTTCCACTTCAGAAAAGTGGAGCAGCTATTAGTTTCAGTTGATTCTAAATGAACACATGGGAAAATAAACATAGTTTGAAACCACCCATATGGAGATAGGAGAAAGTCATAAAGGCTGTTGTAGGCAAGAGAGATAAAACAGGGACTTGGTCCTGGGGAAATTTCATGCCCCAGTGTAGAGGGATGCTGGAAAGGAGTGGAGGGAGAGTATGAGAGGGTAGGGGAGCTATCTCATATAGACAAAGGAGTGGGGAGGAGGGTGGGCAGATGTGAGATGAGGAGTTGATGGAGGGGTAACAGGGAAGTGGGATACCATCCGATGGGGGTGGTGGTGAAGGGGGTAACTGGGAAGTGGGATATCATTTGAGATATAAACAAATGAAATTACTAAAGCATAAACAAACAAACAAACAAACAAACAAAAAAACAGGGTCTCAGACCTGTGTACCTATTTTTCCTCAGACTGTCAGTACATGCCTTTGCCAGTGCAATGTTAGTTTAATAAATACAGTCTTTTCTTTCCCTGGAGTTTTAGTAAATTCATGTTATGAGTCTGAAGTATCCAAAACCCTTGAATATGAGTATGTGAGTACACATACTTGACTTACTGTCATATTATAATGTTTGCAAAAAAATGATAAAAGCAACAAGATGTTAAACTAACAAGATGTTAGTTTAGAAGTAAGATAGACATCTTGGGTTTAGGTACATGGAAAAGTGGAGACTGGTTTGAATCAGCCCTAGCCATCAGTAAGAATCTTTGCCATTCTAATTCAAGTGTTAAACTAACAGACAACAAGGCATTGTCTTGAAGACAATTCTCAAAGTAGTTCATAGGCTTTGTTAGGAAGGAGACAAAGTTCACATGTCAGGCTATGTAAGTATAGTTGAGCAGTCAGAAATATATAGGAATCAGACATTTGCAACTTAAAAGTCAACTGGTAGTGTCAGAGCTGTGAAAAAAATATGTTGACAAAAATGTAAGCTACCATTAATCATTGAGTTAAACTTTAGGAATTGTTTGATTTGATCAAAATATTTTTTAATGTGCAAGTAAATAGCCTTTATTTTTCAAAAATAAGAATTTTGGACAAAAGGTTTTGCATAGTTTAACCTGAAGTTTAGGGTAAATGGATATTCCATTAGGAGGTAAACAGTAAACAACCCAGGAAGATTTACTTGATAGAATAGAAAGACAAAATTTTTATTTGACTATTTTCCCTGCATTTGTCTGTACAGGCGGAGTTTCATTTACTAGTGAGAAAGATTTCCTATGTTGTAGGAATTAAGTATCTTAGGATTTGTGTGCTCCATCTTAGTATTTGAACTTTTCATCATGAATTATCTATCTTTACTGAGCCAACCCTTGCTTTCATATTTGTTCATTATTATTTTTTTCCAGTGGGAAAGAAAAGCCATTGTTTCCTATGCAATACCCGATTTCTTTTATGCTTGACAACCCACATTTTGTCATTTTTACCAAACAGAGCTTTAGCTTTAATTTGCTTTTGTTCTATTAATAACTTTATAACTCCAAGTTGGATTCTTAGCACTTAATCTTACCTGAATATCCATGCCCTAAATTTCATAAATTCTTAAATAAGGAATACACAGTATCTGTTCTCCGAAAGTACTGTGCAGTACATTCCACCTCCAGCTTTTACCAAATTAGAAGGTTTAAAGACATAACAAAAAGAAACTTAGACAATCAGTTGAGAACAGAGAGTAGTGCATATTTTAAGCGCTTTGAAGAAAAAGTCTTGAAAATAAGGCCCTCTGAAGGAAGCAGAGTGCCAACATGGGTAAACACCAAGGCTTTAGCACACACACACACACACACACACACACACACACACACATAGGTGAATAGCTTAGTATTTTTATGGGACTCTTGATTGCAAAGACAAGTGAGTCTCTGACTCTTTTGCTCACTCTTGGAACTCTTTTCTTCCTGTTGGGGTTGCCATGTCTAATGTCATATATATATATATATATATATATATATATATATATATATATATATATAATAGTAAACTATACTGTTTATACAACCAGGGTATATTATGAATCTAAATCAGTGGTTCTTAACCTTCCTAATAAAGTGACGTTTTAATACAGTTCCTCATGTTGTGGTGACACACCCAGCCATAAGATTATTTTTCTTACTTCATAACTGTAATTTTGCTACTGTTATGAATCATAATGTAAATTTCTGATAAACAAGAAATGTGATATGTGACCTTTGTGAAAATGTCTTTTGACACAGGTTGACATGACACAGAGGTTCAAAACTGCTGGTCTAAAAAGAAATAGTCTATGCTTCCAAAGTTTCCTATGATCCAACAAAGATAAGAAATGCAGAAAGATTTGAACCTTACACATGATATAGAGGGAGGGAAAAACACTGACAATATTCTCAAGAGAAAGCCAAGCAGTGTTCCTAGTTAGTCTGTTGAGGATTTCATCAAAGTATAGACAAAGAACTTCGCCATACCAAAGACATTTCTTTTCTGGCTTCATTTCTCTTGCTCTAACAAATGTCCTGAGCAAGCAGTTGAGGGAGGAAGTGCTTGTTTGTATTATAACTCTCTCTCAAATTTCATCACTGCAGGAAGTAAAGCAGGGACTGGACATCTAGTTACTTTTGCTTTGCATCCAGGTGAGAGTGGAAATAAATGGATCCTTTCTTGCCCGTTTGCTTGATGCTGCTTGTATTCAACATGTTTTCTTCTCTCTTATGTAGTTCCTGATAAACAATGTGAAATATTTCCAACAATTCAGGATGGGCCTTATTATAGCAAATAACAATCAGTACAGTTCCTTATAGGCATGCATATAGTCCAAATTAATCTAGGTAGTTCTTCAGTTGATGCTGTCATTAATCCCAGATCTTTCTATGTACTGATAAATAGAGAATTAAAAATGACCCACTATAATGTAACACCACTCAACCTGATACAAACATACATATGTACATGCACACATACATACATATGGATACACATGTTCATACACATACCACTTTAAAATTGAAATCCAGGTGGTAGAATACTTTGTATGTACAAATCGCTAGATTCAATTGCTAGCACTGCATAAACTGGGTGTTGTTTTCTTCTCTTGAAATGAGAATTATAGAAAATATAGGTTTGATTTGGAGAATTATAGTTGATAGGCTATAATTTATATGATTGATGGATGCATATGATTTTGAAATGCTAAATTTTTAGAATGGGTCAAAAATACATTTTTAATTCTTGGTTTTCATATTTTCTTACCAGATACTATAACTTTTTTGTGATTATGTATTTAGAACTAAATAATAGAAATAGATCGGTGACTTGCAGTGAATACAGGTGACATAGAATGGAATTCCATTTTTTTTGGAAAAAAAATTAATACAACTTCAATTTCAATGTTTATTCAAGACAATGTCAATGTTTAATCATGAAGTAATACTATATATTTATGAGCTTATTCATGATATATTTTGTCTGTCTTGGATCATTAATATCATTTTCTAAGAAAAAGGATTTGGTTTTTAAACACAAATTTATGTATATTTTATTTGTTTATGTTCCCTCTCTTCCTTTCTTTCTGCTCTCTCTCCCACTCTCTCATCAGTCAGACTTGCTCACACTCTCTCCTTATCACTTTCTCTTTTCTAAAAGACTGCTTTGAAATGAGTGAATTTGTGGGGTTTAATATGGGAAATATGTGGAAGAAAAAGCTTTAAGAAAAATTTTCCTTAGTCTTTTATTAAACCATAATTGTTCTGTACATATTACACTCCTATGAAGTTAATTTTGTATTAGCATAACACAGTGCAAATTTCACTTGAATATAATTAGTACTTAAAACTAATGTTTGTGCTAATTTCATAGTTATGGAGTGGCCATTATTATGGAAACATTCATATTCTTTTTAAGCCAATAATGTCATTTTTTACCTCTGAGAAAATTGAGAGTAAAATTTTATGTTCTGTTTTTAATGAAACATTCATTTATTGTTCACAAATCTTAAAGACCACATAGTGACAAATACTGAACATTATATTAATAATGTCTAGGAGTCCACTTCTTTAAGCCTTTGTAAAAGAACCCAAGCAAAAGCCCGGTAGGACAGCCTTTCTGCATACACAGTGCTCTGCACATTTTTAGTCGACTCCTATTTACAATAAATTAGAACTGAATGAAAAGAACGTCATACTGTGATAAGCTTCAAACTCCAACCTTGGCTTGACTAGTTGATTAATAGAGTACATATTATCCTTAACTGCTCAATAATGACACAAAATAGAAGACATATCATTATTATGTTTTGAAGGGCATAAATTTTATTAAAAATAATAAAAAAGCTTCACAGAAACATATTCATCAATATACAGCAAATTAAAGAAGCCTGAAGAACTAGAAACATTTTAAATGAAAGTAGTAGAATCATATATACTTTATTCATGTGTGATATGCACCCACTTTAAAGTTCCACACCATTCTCTATCTGTCCTTTCTTGGTGGAGAGGAGAAAGAGGGACACAACCAGAGGTCTTTGAGCAAAGCAAGCACTCTACTGTAACATTCTACCTATCTTCTGTTGTACACTTTAAAACATGCAAATTTATTTTGAATAGGTTTATTCTTTTCTCTTGAATGTCTATTTCATAACGGCAAAAAATTAACATCACTTAAAATATGAGGAACAGTTATTTTGTTTACCTGTTATTTCAGACAACAATATGCTTCTTTTTCACATACTTAGTTAAAATAATTAATTGATAATGGTTTCATGTTTTCTGTATACCAGCAAAATGAACTGATTATATCATCAATCCATCAAATTATTATTTGTACATAGTCTTCTGTTTCTTTTGTTGTTGTTATTGTTGTTGTTATTGTTGTTGTTGTTTTGTTTTGTTTTGTTTTCCAGAGTTTCTCTGTAAAGTTCTTGCTGTTCTGGAAATCACTCAGTAGACCAGGCTGTCCTCGAACTCAGAAACCCACCTGCCTCTGCCTCCCAAGTGCTGAGATTAAAGGTATGTGCCACCACCACCAAGCTTAGTATTCTGTTTCTCTCTCTCTCTCTATTTCTCTCTCTCTCTTTCTCTCTAATCCTTTTTTTTTAATTTTTATTAGATATTTTCTTAATTTACATTTCAAATGCTATCCTGAAAATTCCTTCCACCCTCCCCCCGCCCTGCTCCCCTGCCCACCCACTTCCACTTCTTGGCCCTGGCGTTCCCCTGTATTGGGGCATATAAAGATTGCAATGCCAAGGGGCTTCTCCTCCCAATGATGACCGACTAGGCCATCTTCTGCTACATATGGAGCTAGAGACATGAGCTCTGGGGGTTCTGGTTAGTTCATATTGTTGGTCCTCTTCTAGGGTTGCAGACTCCTTCAGCTCCTGGGGTTCTATCTCTAGCTTCTCCATTGTGGGCTCTGTGTTCCATCATATAGATGACTATGAGTATCCACTTCTGTATGAGACATCTATATCAGGGTCCCTTCAGTAAACACTTGCTGTCCTATGCAATAGTTTCTGAGTTTAGTGACTGATTATGGGATGGATCCCCCGTTGGGATAGTCTCTGTATGGTCCATTCATTCGTCTTAGCTCTAAACTTTGTCTATGTAACTCCTTTCATAGGTATTTGTTTCCTATTCAAAGGAGGAATGAGGTCTTCCTTCTTGATTTTCTTGTGTTTTGCAAATTGTATCTTGGGTATTCTAAGTATCTGGGCTAATATCCATTCATCAGTGAGTGCATATCCAATGACTTCTTTTGTCTTCCCTTTTTTAAAATTAGATATTTTCTACATTTAAATTTCAAATGCTATCCCCAAAGTCCCCTATACCACCCCCCCACCCTGCTCCCCAACCCACCACTTCCACTTCCTGGCCCTGGCATTCCCCTGTACTGGGCATATGATCTTCCCAAGACCATGAGCCTCTCCTCCCATTGATGGACAACTATGCCATCTTCTGTTATATACGCACCTAGAGACACAGCACTGAGGGGTACTGGTTAGTTCATATTGTTGTTCCTCCTACAGGGTTGCAGACCCCTTTAGCTCCTTGGGTACTTTCTCTAGCTCCTTCATTAGGGGCCCTGTGTTTCATTCAATAGATAACTGTGAGCATCCACTTCTTTATTTTTTTTTTAATTATTTTATTTTTATTAGATATTTTGTTTGTTTACATTTCAAATGTTATCCCCTCTCCTAGTTTCCCCTCTGAAAAATCCCCTATCACTTCCCCCTCCCCCTGCTCCCCAACCCACCCACTCCCTTTCTTGGTCCTGGCATTCCCCTATACTGGGGCCTAGAGCCTTCACAGGACCAAGGGCCTCTCCTCCCATTGATGACCGACTAGGCCATCCTCTGCTACATATATAGCTAGATCCACAAGTTCCACCATGTGTTTTCTTTGATTGGAGGTATAGTTCCAAGGAGCTCTGTGGGTACTGATCAGTTTATATTGATGTTCCTCCTATGGGGCTTCAGTCCCCTTCAACTTGCTGGGTATTTCTCTGGCTCCTTCATTGGGGACCTTGGAGCATACCCTTCTGTATTTGCCAGGCACTGGCATAGCCTCACAAGATATAGCTATATCAGCGTCCTGTCAGCAAAATCTTTCTGGCATATGCAATAGTGTCTGGGTTTGGTGGTTGTATATGGGTTCTGTTTCTTAATCCCTGAATCATTCCAAAAGTATTATGAACCTGTTTTTGCCATATATCCAATGAGATGAGTTTCACGCTATAATGTATTATTATCCATACTTCTAGTTTTAAAATCTGGTGAATATAGTTTGAAGATAAATGCAGCTTAATTGTATACTTCTAGTGGTCTTATTTATACATTGCAGGATTTTTTCTATACATACTCCAAAGCCTTGTCTTTTTTCGGTAAAATTCTTGAGCAAGATAATAATAAGAAAAAAAAAAAAGATTTTTCACTTTTCTAACTCTTTTAGTACCATGGACTATCAAGCATTTAGCTTGTTATCTCCACATGCATTTTGGCCATTAAAACCTTAATGAAAAATTAATGGAACAATTAAGATAATCTAATAAAATTGGACCAGTAAGGTACATTGTGGGCATTACTGCATGAATCATAGCCTTCTGGTCATATTACATGAATTCAAAAATACTGATTTAAGTTGAAAGTATACACACACACACACACACACACACACACACACACACACAGGGACTTGAAAATCATTAAGGCAAAATGAGTGCAGTGCAGTGCTGTTTTCTTATGGATAATATTACAGGTCATGTTAAATAATAGAGAAAAATATATAGAAAATAACAAGCAAAGAAAGTCAGCTGATGAACTTTCTAAATATCAAGACTTATTCTACTATTAAAAATTTGAAAAATGGTGTATGTCATTGTAACAAAGCATATTTCTGAAAATGTGGGAAAAATTTTTAGTTTTCTAACTTAAGTAATTAAATGTTTTCAAAAAGTTGTATGATGCCTCCTAATTTTCATGTGAAGTTTGTTTAGGAAATTTTCTAGTATCTATCTGTAGTGGCACCAAATGAAATATAAATAATAAGGATATAGAGAGGTACCTTTAAAATCTGAAAAAAAGGTAGTTTCCTTCACAATTGGGCTCCCAAGATTTCAAATGTGCTTATTAAAAACCCAACTCATTGGAAGATACTTACAATCACTCTTCATGTATAAGCTACATGTTTTAAACAATAAAAAATGCTCAAGGCAGTGGTGTTTTTTTATAGCCTATTTAAAAGACATTCTGCAAATTAATATTTGGCCTTCAAAGGGATAGCTCATGCTATTGAAGAGGATCTAAAAACTTGAGAACTGAATTAGCTGTCATGTCTTTGGAATTGTTGACAGAATAGGGTAAGAGGAGAGTACAATAGAACAGAACAGAACAGAGCAGAACAGAACAGAATACACTGCTAAAACAAAGACAGAATATTAAAAACTACAGAGAGTTTTATGGTGAACCCATGCCTTCAGGGTCATGTTTCTACATCATGCATGAAGCCTCTACACAAGGTCTTGATGGATAGCCCTCAGTCAACACAGTATGGTAATAGTTTCTTTAAATAACTCAATTAGACTGATTGCTCCATTATGAATTTTTCATAACTACGAGTTGGATGTCTGTTTAGAAAATAGGTATAATTTTCTTTGAGGACTGTTTAAAACACTAATGGGGGAAAAAAAGAATATACTTTTTTTTTCTTTTCAAATTGGCTATGGCTCTGAGTGGTTTTCATGGCAGTAGCATTAACAATAGGATTCAGTTTCAAGAACATTATATAGACATTAATGAACCTCAGTGCCATTTTACATAAGCATGATGAATATAATTGATGATTTGATAAATATTTGTTTCTGTTTCAGGCACTAACTTAAGGAGGGATCTAGATATTTTTAGTAGAACATTTAGACCACCGGCACAGAGAACCTACAAAAAAATGGAATGTCAAGTACAAGAAATAGTTTCTCGGAGCAAAGAACACAGTAATTGGTTATCTAACACCGGATATCAGGCAAGAAAAAAATATATTTATATTTAAATTAAAATATATAATAAATATATAATATATATTAATATATAAATTAGTATGTGATATTTTACAGATTAAGCAATACTTATGAATTTACAATACATATAAATATGCAAATGCATTTAATAGCAATTAAAGAAAAAAGAATTCATAAATATGTAAGATAATAGAAGGCTTACCTGGTACAGTTTGGAGTGAGGGAAAGAAGAAGAAGTATCATATTTATAATTCCATAAAATGAAAACAGGGAATAAGTTTCTGGTTAGAAACAACTTAATTCTTCCATGTTCTGTGACCAAAGAATGTGTTCCCTTTGGAAACAGGCTGTTACCATCAAGTCTTACTGGGCAACCAAGAACAATGGCAGGAACCTATATAGTTTGAGGTATTATTAAAACTCCAGAGACCAAGAACTGAAGCAGAGGTAGCCCAATCATAACACTGAGTTTTTTATTGAGCAATACATGCAACTTATTACTTGTAGGGCATGGGGCATTATCCCCTGTCACAGCCCCAATCTCTGACCAACAGAGAGTGGGAATAAAGGACACTGACTCCAAAAGCAGGATCAGAGCAGCTGCAGCCACTTCTCTTTATTCGGAGGTTTCTCACAGCTTCCCCAGCTTCAGTTCTCTCATCAGTCCTTCAGTCAGTCATCAATCCTCAATCATATATCTCTCATCAATCTCATCCTCTGGGACTGTCCACACTTATCCTCTTCCATTCACTCACGTCACGTCACCTTATACCACCCAATCATAGACGCGCACATCCAAGGCAGCGTGCAGGATTGGCTGATAGAATGATCTTGCGAGATGTTGCACTAACCTCTCCAACGAGTTACACGTGTGCATGATTGAGACTGAGGTAAACAAGCAAGGTCATGGGCTTTAGCATAGAGCCAGGGCGCCATCTTTGGCCCACAAGGCCATGCGCTCCCCACAATCCCCTGCATAGCATGGTTATCATTTAGAAACTTTATGAAATAGTATGTTTCCACTTGGCTTTCTCAAACATAGTTTGTTACCTTTCACCCACTCCCTCCTTTTGTGTACCTTCCATTCACCCTTTCAGTAGTTCTTTCCCTTATTAACCTTTTATGCCACCTTTGTTCTACTATCTTCTGCTCTTAGCACTATTTTTTCTAGTCCCTTCCAATATCCCAATTCTAGTTTTCTTGATTTTGTATACAATTACTAAAGTATAAGCAACCTATAGTCAGCTTGGATTATGGGAGACACTATCACAAACAAAAAACAAAAAAGGAGAGAAACATGCGCTATTATTCCATTTATTTATTTATTTAGTTAGTTAGTTAGTTAGTTAGTTTTCAAATCAGGATCTACTTCTACACTGAGTATCATTACTATAATTTGCTTAGGAGTACTTCAGATCGAAAGATGCCTGGAAATTAGAAACCAGGTTTACGCTGGGCAGTTAAAATCTGTTTCTTTGTTGGGCAGTGGTGGCGCTCACCTTTAATCCCAGCACTTGAGAGACAGAGGCAGGTGGATTTCTGAGTTCAAGGCCAGCCTGGTCTACAGAGTGAGTTCCAGGACAGCCAGGGCTACACAGAGAAACCCTGTTTCGAAAAACAAACAAAACAAAACAAAACCTGTTTCTTTATGAGCGTCACACAGTCCTAACCACCAATGTGACAGATATCAGGAGGTGAGGGCATTGGAAAGTGTGTCATGAGAGTGACACTTTCATAAATGCTGTGGGTAACCTTAACCTGCAGAAGTTGGAGAGCTCTACTGCCCTGCTTTTCCATTTGAAAATGCTAAAGAGCTGAATCTTGCAAACAAAGTGATTTTTATTTTTATTTATTTTTATTTTTTATTTTTTGCCAGAAAATATCTGCTGACATCTTAATCTTGTCACTTCTACACTAAAGAACCATAAGAAATAAATGTTTGTAGTTTAAGTCATAGCCATTCTATGGTCCTTTGTTATAACAGCCCAAGCAGACAGTGGCAAAATGTCATGCTCTCTGTGCAGGAAGTCTATTAGTCCCCGAAAATAAATGGCATTTTGGAGGTTGTTTCTAGACAGATTGTTCATTAATTTAAAGCTGTTGTAGATAAAAATGTGTGAGCGGTTTTCTTTTTCTTGAAATCATAAAATATGTTGTTTATTTAATGACATAGGAAATTAACCATATCATTTGTTATATTCGCACTTCCTGTTGTCCACTATCTGTGTACTGTGTTTCCTTCATGAACGACCTTGTGTTATCCCATGATAACTGGGTAGATTTATTTCACTTTTAATCGTGTTTGTGTGTGTATTATTTTGTAAAGGTGTCACAGGAGGCCAGAATAAATTGTCAGATACTCAGAACCAGGGCAACAGACAATTGTGAGCCAACTAAAGTAGGCACTGCTAGCTAAACTTTGTTTTCTGCTAAAGCACAATGACTGCTGTGTTTTTATAACCTCCTCATTCCGTGTAGCTGCTTATATTCTAATGCTGATATGTTCCCCAAAAGTCTGCTTACGTAAGTGTCTGCACATAGCTTTTGGGAACCTCCCCCAAGTTGGTTCTGATTGGTAATCAAGATGCCAACAGACAACAGCTGGGCAGGGCAGACAGAGGAGGGAGGGGCTTTGAGGATTCCTGAGCTTGGGACTTGGAAGAAGAAGAAAAAAAGAAGATCCTTTTTGGAGCAAGTGTGGAGGAGAGGAGAGATGCATTGCCTGAGAAGACTGGAGTGCATAGCAGCAGGGCTGCCAGACTGGGTCCAGGGCGGCCAGCATAGAATACAGAATTTAGTAAGTAGTAACTCAGTGTTATGGGCAGGAAGTAGTGGAGGTTAGGCAGTGGCCCAGCTTCGTGCTGCTTAAGGCATATTAAAATACAAAGCCTCGGCCAGGGCCAAGAAGTGGGAGTGGGTGGACAGGGGAGCAGGGAGAGGGAGGGGGAGGGGGAGGGGACTTTCGGAATAGCATTTGAAATGTAAATTAAGAAAATATCTAATAAAAAATTGGAAAAAAAATACAAAGCCTCCGTGTGTATGTGTGTATGTGTGTATGTGTGTATGTGTGTATGTGTGTATGTGTGTATGTGTGTATGTGTGTATGTGTGTATGTGTGTATGTGTGTATGTGTGTATGTGTTTCATTAGAGAACTTAGACTACTGGGACAGGTAGCAAACCTGCCTCTGGGAATAATTATATTTAACTAATTAAACATTCTGAATTTAAATATCATCTAAAATCTGCAATATTCTACTGTTCCCTCTCATACCTACAAAGAAAGCTGCAGGTATAAAACTTTAGTGTACTTAAATTTCTCACTAAAATGAAAATGCTCTCACATTATTTGTTTGTTTTTTCCTAGCACAAATTTTCCTTATTCATCTTTTTTTTTCTCTTTATAATGTTCTTTTATTCTTTGCTACCTTGCCATTATCCAACAAATAGATCATCTTATAGATTATATCATTTCTATTTTAAAATATCTTAACTGTAGGTTGTAAACCTCTAAATTATGATTATCAACATCATTGCCAGCCATCGTGTCTCTTTCTGAATACCTTATCATTATCTTGTTAATCTCTTCATCACTAGAAAAAAATCTAAAAGATGTTCAACAACTATGCTACCGTGAAATGATAGGTACCATAGGAGCATGTCATTTAGCTATTTTGCCTTATTCTTAACTCTATAAAAAATAAAGATAAAGCCACAGAAAATGTTGCCTTGGTAATGAAAAATGAGTATCTATTTCCAGGAGAGACACGGCTTGGGTAACGTCAAGCACAGTAGCATAACAGAGTGTGGTGTTGTGATTGTAGTGTTAGTTGCAACTGTAGTTCCCACACATGCCTACGTGGTGATGGAACAAATGGCACACAGTTGAACTAAAGCTTACATAAGCAACTCAGAACTATTTAAATCTGAACTTCCTTTTAACATTACTTTCTGCCCTGCCAGAAACTGTGTTAGAGCTGTATTAAGAGGCTGAAATTATTGCAATTTATCTACTGGAAAAGAACTAATTATAAGCAATTTTAATAAAAACAATCATCAGCTTTTAGTGATTGGATCTATCTGAAAATATAGTCTCATGTCATAATTTCTTCATTCCTCTCCATACATAGTAAAACTTAGTTTCAATTACTAAAATTATCTTGATTTATATATATAATATATATATATATATGCATACATATATACATAAATACACACACACACACACACACATATATATATATATATATATATATATATATACATACATTCACACACATCTTCTGAACTTAAGACAAAAGATCCTAATTAATAATTTATTCCTAATAACTAAGAAACTAAGAGTAAAGGGGTAATTTAAAACACTTCTGAAAATTTTAATTTGAACATAATTTTATCTTAATAAAATAACAAAACTTTCTAATTTAATTTTGAAGTTTTAAAAGATTTCACATCATGCATGAGTGTTATACTTATATTTTTATATCTCCACTCCAAATCCTCCTACATCTCCCATCACTATCAAACAAATTATCTCTTTTCTTATAATTTTTGTTATGCACACACACACACACACACACACACACACACACACATTCTGAATTCATTTAGTTTTGTTCATAGATACATGTGCTTAAGGTTGATAACTTGGATTGGATAATCAATCAGGAGAAAACGGATTCTCTCCTTCTCACCAGCCATGAGTGCTTATAGCTCTTCACCTAAAGGTGGGGTCTGTGTTATTACCTCCATCCACATAGTTATATAAACTGGGGCTTTTAGGCAAACATACTATTTATATTTCATGCCATGCATAAAAGATATTGCTATAAAATAGAAGCTCCATTTCTCTTATTCTTACATTCCTTCAACCTTCATTTTGGAGCTTTCACTGAACCTTTGGTGTAGATCTTGGATTATACATGGCCTGATGTCACGTACTCAGCTCAAAGTCATTACCCCTCTGCTTTTGAAGAGTTGAGGCACTCTATAATAAAGACTGTTGTCATTGTTGTTGTAGTTGTTGTTTTACCTTCCAAAGTAACCAACAGTGGTCTAATTGGATTTAAGATATGCTCCATGAGAGGAAATATCTCAGTCATATGTAATGGAAACAGCAAAAGTCATAAAGCCAGCACAGCTAATAGACAAAGATCCAGCAAACTGAGCCAAGTGACACAGTTGACATCGAGCCGACTTCTACTTTTTGTCTTGATCTCAACATGTTGCATGCTTCAGACCCTTTTATTATTTATACAATTTGGTGTTATTCAATTGATAGGGAAATTATTATGAATCATTTATGCCTTCTCACAGGAGTATTGTTTCTAGGTTTCCTCAGAAAGTTCCTGACCATATTACCTCCCATACACCCCATTCTTGTAGCCTACACTCAAATGAAGATGCCAGAGATCTTCAAATTGAAGCTCTGACTACAAGATACTTTTAGAACATCACCCTTGTACTTACTCAGGAACAAGATAATCAGAATAAAGTAAACATAAAAAGGTAAACAAGATTCATTGAGCTAGAGCAGTTGAGAGCAGATGAGATTAACTCTTCTTACTTTATGCTCATACAGTGTGCCCCTTGAAGAAAAGATACATTAACAAAGTTAGATTTGCCCCAGTTATTACTGCCTTGCTCAGGGGCTTATACTGATCAACAAAGAATAGTGTGGATGAATTATAAATGAATAAGGTATTGATATCCCCCCTTTCTTAGAAAATGTAGCTTGTGCAGGATTATTGTCATATCTTATGACCAAGGAACAAAATAATACCAAGTTGAGACATAAAAATAAATCCTAAAAAGATATAAATATTGTGAAACGGTAGAAATTGAACAGTAACTTCAACAGCTTTGCCCGAAGAGTTTTCTTGGGCCTAATGACAATTCAGACTCTGACCATTAAAAATTGATAATATACTGCTTGGGACGTGGCAATCTGCCCAGACCAACTTGCCTATTTTCTTTCGGTCTAGTTCCCTTGAAACCAGAAGAGCTACCAGCCTGAGAACAGACTGTCATGCTTTGGCAAAATATACCTCTAGATTCTTAAAAGTTGGGTTTTAGGGTTAATAAGGAAAATGATTGTAAAATATAAATCTCTGCTGTCACAGTTGATCAATGACGACTAAACTTATGACCCAGGAGATATTAAAACACATGTCTGGGGACAAAAAATGATGTGATCTCTGTCTTGGAAGAACATGAACCTATCCCTGCCTACTGAGTTCTATGTAAATAAAGGATCACTCTGACTGCCAGTCCATCAGACAGCAAGATTTCCTCTTGCCTGACTCACTCCTCCCTCTCAAACTCTTTATCTTCTCTGTGGGACTTGACTATCTCTGGGGCTGGCCCCCTGGCAAAGAAATTCATTCCTAGTAATGTAAACCTACCCAGGGACATATGGCTAGTCATTGACTTAGAGGAAAACTTCTTGCCTCCATTTTCTAACTGAATTCTAATATATATCCCTATACTCACAGATACATGTCGCACTCACAGCACCTCAGAGAAGTCTCTCTATGCAGCAGATGGAAACTGTCACAGAGATTCTCTGTGATTTTTTGACAAATTGAATGAGATTTTACAGAAACGCAGTTTTGCAAACTACCTGCCCCAGTAATGAAATGAGCAATATGGGTCCCATTAGTGTTGCAAATACAGTTTTGCTTCCTGTCAATATCTTCATTACTTCAGTCTTGACTTTTTAACGATACCAGTTAAAACCTAGCAAATCAGTCATATTCCTCTGGAAAATTTTACATCAATTAATTACTTGATAAATACACCCAAAAGAAGTAAAAAAACAAAAACAAAACAAAACAACAAAAAAACAATCTATTTTTAACCTAATTTTATTCTTTGCTCTTAAATTGAAACAAACTCTGTTGTATGTAATAGTTATATTTACTTTTTTTGTTTTTGTTTCCCCTCATATTTTTTGAGTCAGTATCAGATGCAGCTCAGGCTGGATTGAAAATTACATTGTAGCTGAGTCTAACCTTAAACTTCACTTCCTCCTTTCCCTCTCATGACTGAGGATGAATCACTTTTCTCAGTTAGTGGGATTCTGAGGAGTGAACCCAAGTTGAATGCATTCTATGTAAGCATCATAAAGAGTTCACGTTTTTGTGCATCCAGGCAACCATCCTATTGAGTCAGGCATGGATCCTTCTTAAACATTTACTGTTTTGCCTTTGTTTTCTAGAGGGTTTATCTAAGGAAAAGGGGGAATGTACACTGTTTTTATTTTCTTCACATAATTGACTACAATGCTGATGGCTAGAAGGTATTTATTTCTTGACTAAGAGTGGTTTAAATTAAAAGTTAATTAGAGTAACAGCTTATGTCTTGTAGGTGGTTGTGGACTACACCTGTAATGGAATTTTCTTAAAAGGATGTAATAGACTGCTTTGGGCCAATTATCTGAGTTCTAATTTAAGATGTTTAACCCTGATTGTTTTTTGTAATGTCTCCTTATGTTCTAGGATAATTCTGTGCTTTCTTCTTGTCCCTTTTTACACCTATCTTTAAAAGCTTATTCATATCACTAAATGATAACTGAAGAGAGAAAGCTCTTTGCAGACATTTCTGCTCTACTTCATTAGCATTAGTTTTTTCATATTAACTCACATTATTAATATTTAATATTAAAATTTAAATACAATAAATAATACATGCCAGTTCTTTATATATTTCCACAGAAACCTTAAACATAGAATAACTTATTTACTTTTTAACTAGTTACCAGTTATTCTAAATTGTGCGACTTGATTCTGTTTACATATAAATTTACACATTTTTTTTGTTGTTGTTTATGAAGGGTTTTTGAACTGGTGTCCCTTTCCTAGACCTGTCACCTTGTTCTAAATGAGAACATCATCACTAACATTGCTTACATCCTTCTAATTTATTTTGAGTGAATGTACCTACCTTTTTTTTTCCAAATATGTTTACCCTCTTCTCCAATTTTACTATTCCTGTGGAATGACCTTATCAAAAACAGCAATTCAATAATTGCTTTCCTTAAATAGGTACCTGAAGGTCAGTGTGAGACAGCCTTCCCCACTGGAACAGAGAGAATTATGAAAGGCTACCACAGCCTATATTCTGATTGTCTCTAACCACATGGAAGGTGCTTTATAAATAAATCTATGTTTATAACAGATGGCTTACTGCAGAGAAGGGAATCAATAAGGGAGGCGAAAACAACCCCTCTCAATGAGTATTGACAGCTCAATGTCTAAAAGACAACAAAATTCATAGCAACTTTATATATTACCATTTCTAATACTTAGTTTTAATAAATGATCCATTCTTTTCCGGTGCAATACAATTCATTCTTTCAGTTTCATAGAAACTTATCCTTAACATCTGATCTCATACATTTCAAGTTAAGCAAATGGAAGACAAGACTATAAATATACTGCATGCTTTATGTCTGCATATTTCTTAAGTCCTGTGACTACACCATGTATTTCTCATAACTAAGAAGAGTGCCAAGAGTTTTCAGCTTAACCACCTGTGATAGAGTTTATGGAGAATTATCTTTATAATTTCCCAGATGGTAGAATTAAAAAAAAAAGTTTTTGAAACTGTGTATTTGAATGTCCTTTGATATTTCCCTTTACAATGAATGAAAAGATTTATTTTTTCATTGAATGCCTTATTTGCTATGAAGAGCTTTATGACATACAATCTCTCTTATGGAGGTATTAGAAGTCAATTATTTTTCAGTTTTTTTTAAAATTTTGGATTTTCTAAGCATTAGGTAAAACTATGGTGTGCTATGGGCTGAATTTCATATTGGACTTATTCCTTTCATTAAATCTGTGAAGACAATTGTCTTTTTCATATTTTTTCATGTAACTTTAAGTCTGTGCCATGAAATAAATAATTTTAGTAAAACTTACTTTGTACAAAATAACAACTCTGGCATGAAATTCTTAGGAAATAATATGCAAATTGGTCCATGAAGCAACACTAAAATGATAGATCCAATGTATAAAGCTTTTTGCATTTAATATTCCGATTCACCTTTGACCTCTATAGTAGGATTTACTTGAATAACCTATTGTAACCTGAGATTATCACACTCTGATAAGTCTGATTGTGTTTACTAAAACCTAAACAAACATGAAAGATTAGTGTGTGTAGTCAGAAGACTTTAGCCAAAGGCTTTGGACAAAAACATTGAATCAGAAGTTTCAACCCTATCCTATAGGGTTGAATATGACTTACTTATTTATGCATTGAAAATTGTACACATGAATAAAAGGCATCTTGGTCAGATCTATTCCTCACTATCCAGATCTTTCTAGAAACCTTTCTAGAATGGCATAATATCTCCCTGTGGATTTCACATAATATATTTTACAATTTGTATTTATTTTTATTATGTTATTGGGTTGGGTTCTTTTTGGCTACTATCATGAAAGTAAGTGTATTTGATATATTTACAACAGTAACTACTTCAGTAGGACCTTACTGAATGAATGCACTTCACAATGAATAGAAGACCAAATTTATATTTTCATTCAGAAAAGGGCAGGTTAATTATATAAATAATGCATACACACACACACACACACACACACACACATATTAGGTATAAGTATTGTGTAGCTCCTTCCCCAGCCTGCTCCAGGCTGAGAGCAGACCTGCCACTGAGGCAGGCCACATGCAGCATAGCCCTCCAGCTAGGCTGGCTCCTTTTGTTATGCAACTACCACCGCCTGCCTCCAAGTCTCTGCAGCTGTCCAGCCCAGAGCTGCCCAGACATCCCAGGAAGAAGACAGAGAGCATCTCCACATGGTCTCCAAGATGGAGCCAGGGGCCCCAGGAACAGGATGGTGGGGTGGATGGAAAGCCCGCTATAGCCTAAGACTCTAAGCATTAAACCTAGGGGCCTTGAACAGAAACATGTCTTGGCTTCCATTATTTCTATCCACCATTCACTGCTATACAGCTCTGGCCACCTCCTCAGGAACCCAGATAGTTTAAGCTGCAGGCGGCTTACAGAACCCCACAGTATTGTGTTTGTGTGTTTGTATGTATGTATGTGTTGTATATCATGAAGGGATATAAAGAGAACTGTATTTATTTTTTATCCTCCTAATATTCAATTTATTAATATGATATCTTGGTCTGCTATTTATTTTGGTTAATTTTTAAATGTAATGAATGTCTAGTCTCTTCAGGTAACCTATTATGCATTACCTAAATGCCAGCTTCTTATATTTTCTTGTTTTGGTAGAGAATGTTGCGGGTTCGTTCATCATCTGAAATTTAAATTCTTTCATTCTCATCTCATGGACACCAGGCTTGGTCTACCTATTTGCAGTTGACTGAAGTTTTACTGCATAATGTTGCCTCTCATTCCAAACTGAGGTTCTATAAATTGCAACTTGAGCCCTGAATATAGTCTTTCATTTCATCACGTGTGTTCACACATTAGAAGAATCCATAGAATAAACTAATATAATAAAATGAAGTGGAACATGGTAAGCACTATTGAACTTTTGAGGGAATAATGTATTACAGGTTGTTAATAGAGAGTATAATGATGGCCACAGAACAAAAAGAGAAATATTCTAGGACCTAAAGATGTTGATATCTAATATAAAATAAAAATTGCTTCTGATCAAATAAAACAATTACTTACTAATTTCCAATTATTTAATTAATAAACAAAATCTATGAGACTAACAATAGTAGGTTTTTTATCAGTAGTTTCTTATGTGTAAATTAAAATATTTTGTTTTTGTTAAAGGGTTGACAGAGTCTAAAATCTTTAAAGTACACTGTTGTTATAATATTTTCAATATAATAACAAAAATATTACAGGAAAATATTATAGTAAAATTCTAATTTGCCTAATGTTCTCAAATGTTATATGTTTCACTTTTCATTATTTATATTTTGGCATATTTCACACACATTAATAAGGAAATGAAACATTTGGAATCAAAACACAATTTATATGTGACTGAAAGCATTTCATTGAACTACACATTTGCATTTATTGCTCATGCAAATTCACAATAACTTTTGTATAATGACATCAAGAGTTGCCAATATAATATAATAGAATTCTCTAGTGAGATTTTTCTAATATTTCTATGGGTACAATCTTGGAGAAAAAGGAAGAAAATAAAGAAACATTGCTCATAAATGTAATGAATGCACTCCCTGGAGTTTTCTTACTTACAAAAGCAATAATTCTAAAATATTTATTGATTTCTGCATCTGGTAAGGCATGACCATAAACTCAGATCTTGGAAGGTGGAGGGAGGGGAATCATGAGTTCACCGTCAGATTCAACTTCAGAGTGAGTTCAAGGACAGCCTGAGATATATAAAACATTCTCAAAATTCAACCTAATTAAAATCTACACACATGCACGCGCGCACACACACACACACACACACATATATATATATGTGTGTGTGTGTGTGTGTTTATATTATATGTGTATATATATGTATGAATATTATATATATATTTCTTTATGAATATATATATATATATATATATGTATATATTTCCTTTATGAATCATCTATAGAGTGTTATAATTGTGTGTGAAGAGTCTAAATACAACTTTATACATCTCAGGCACACTGAACAGTTTATATTTAAGCGGTTGCTTATGACAGAAGATGATATTCTTAGGGTTAGTTAATCATAAATAATAGTCTTTTTCCTAGACATGAGCTACATATTTTAAGACCCTCAGTGGATGCTTAAAACTTCAGCTAATATTGAATATTAGTATTATAATCTTTCTTTCCACAGACAAACAATATCTACAATAAGTCTTTCTCCCCAAAGAAGTGCTTTTCAGCTTCCCTTTGACATCTTTGAATTTGAAGCATTGGTATTCTTGGGGCAACTCTTAAATAAGATAAGAGTTGCTTACACACAAATATTGTAATACTACTGAGACTAGAAAAAAAGTCTGCCCAGCAGGTATGTATTGTATCCAGAGTAGAAACTGCACAGAGAGCTGCCTATTTTCTAATCAATGAAGATGGTCACTGAGAGAGTCATTACACTATATAGAATAGTGACAATTTTTAAATTAATGGATTATTTCTTTCTGGGATATTTTTATTCTGTTTTTCCAGATCGTTCTTAGCCAGTGATTCCTACTTCATTCGATGTAGGAATACTCTTGTTCCTTTGTAAGTTATGATTGCATTTTCATAGCAGACTGTTCAGATTTTTTCTTTATTCATGTTTACTGGAATGCCCCCATAGCCAGATTTTTGTCATTTGGGTGATAGGTGCTTCCTCAGAGAGCTCTCCCTAAGAAATATTCTCAAATATTATTCATCTCCCCTGGTGAGGGGTAGGGGCTAAGGGGATATATTGTAATGCAAATGAATATCAGATGATGATGTGTAATGAGAGAAAATAAATTAGTATTTGTGAGAATGTTTCTCAAGGGATTACTGTTACTATTAAAAAATGATGCCAATGTGCCAGTGTATTATGTATGATTACACTTGTGTGTGTGTGTGTGTGTGTGTGTGTGTGTGTGTGTGATGTGCATGTGGACACATACTTCATGAGCATTGGACTCCCTGGAACTTGAACATGAGCCATGTTGACAAGAAATGGAAACCTGGTCATTTGCTAGATCAAGACACCCCCAGAAGAGGGATAATCATTGATTTTATTTATATAATGAGTAAAAGGGAAAATATTCCATTATTTCAACATGTTTAAAATTATCAAATTTGTCCTAAGTATTTAAATTACCTTAAAATTCTGTAAGATACAGTATGATACACTATATATTTATATGAGAGTGGTTTTGGCAGATTGGCAGCATAGGAAGCCCTGCAGACCTTCCACACTAGGAACTCAATTTAATGACAATTCACAAACAAATATGTAGCATGAAGTGTCATAAATCTAGTGAACTCTGAGTGAGTTTAAAACCTGCCTCATTAAATTCAAGATGCATTCTCAATAAAATAATTGCTCCAGCACAGGCTAGAGTTCTGGGAGAAAACTTTTATACCTTGTGTGCCTGCTGGTTATTTTAGAGTAACCGGAGGATAGAGAAGTGTTCTACGAGTCTGAGAACTCTGAAGAGGCCATGTCACAGTGCCTCCATCGCTTAACCTAAGGCTAGTCAAAGTGAAATCTCAATTCACCCTATAGAGGATAAAAACTTTATTTCATGTAATCATGGTTTCTGTGAGTTCAGGAGTACATCAGCCTTTTGGAAGGGATACGGGGGGAAGTGATAGGAAAAGTTGAAGATGGAGTAAATGGTATTTAAAATCTTAATTAATATATATGTATAAATTCTCAAGAAGAAAGAATATGATAAAATTTGATTCTGATTATAGTCTCTCTTCTGCTGGGTAGGTGCAGAATCACAGTTGGAAAAGAGGGACACAGAGAATATTGTGGCAATATCAACTCTTATCCCTCCAAAGCAGCAGCCTATACAGAAGTAATTGAAGACAACTCTTAAAAAATGTGACAAAGATACTGAAGTGCAGGTGGGGAAGGACTAAGTTTTCTTTAAGGTGCTGGTCACTGGGAGTTTGACAATGCTCCATGGAGTATAGCCTACATGTGCAGCACAATTTGCAAATAGGTTGGAATTCCTCCTCCTCCTCCTCCTCCTCCTCCTCCATCTTCCTTTTCAGCAGTTCACAATGTTGAAAGGGAAAGACCTAGGAGGATTGAGAAATGAGTGTGATAGGGGTGTATATTATAATGGAAAATGATTTTGAAGTTCAGAACATTAAAAGTTACAAGGGCTGCCCAGAAAATTGCCTTCTGCATAACTGTATTAGAATACCTCAGGCTTAGCATGCAGTAGCCACTGTAGGGCTTGTGAGGAGCTGTCTCCTGGGAAGCTTTGACAGTTCCTGACAAACGCAGAAGTGGATGCTCACAATCATCTATAGGGCAGTACACAGGATCCCCAATGTAGGAGCTAGAGAGAGTACCCAAGAGTTGTAGGGGTCTGCAACCCTATAGATAGAACAATATGAACTAATCAGAACCCCCGGAGCTCATGTCTCTAGCTGTATATGTATTAGAAGACGGCCTAGTTGGCCATTATTCAGGAATTAAGGCCCTTGGTCTAGCAATGTTTATAGGCCCCAGTACAGGGGAAGGCCAGGGCCAAGTAGCTGGAGAGGGAGGGTAGGGGAGCAGGGCGGGGGCGAGGATATAGAGGACTTTTGGTTAACACTTGAAATGTAAATGAAGAAACTCTCTAATAATAATAAAAAATGCCTTTTTCAAAAAAAAAAAAGAAAAAGAAAAAAGAAAAGAAAGGTAGAAGGTTACACAGACCATTCTTTAGATCATCAGACAAATCAAGTAGAAAACACCAGATCCCAACTTCTTAAAATAGAATAGGAGAAAAAAAAAAAAAAAAAAAAGGAANGAAAAAAAAAAAAAAAAAAAAAAGGAAAGAAAAGAAAAGAGGCCAACTGAACATCTGTTGTCCCAACTTTTCTGAGATCTTTATGAATAACATATTTCAGTCTTACATAGGGAGGAACACAGTATGATATTCAGGAAGCAGGTTTACTTGCACATAGATATGAGAGGCTCTTACGCTTTTTATAAAACATTATTTATTAGATATTTTCTTCATTTATGATTCAAGTGCTGTCCCAAAAGTTCCTTATACTCTCGCCTCACCCTGCTCTCCAATGAACCCACTCCCGCTTCATAGCCCTGGTATCCCTGTATTGGGGCATATAATGTTTTCAAGACTAAAGACCTCTCTACACACTGATGGCTGATGAGGCCATCTTCTGCTACATATGCAGATAGAGACATGAGCTCAAGGGTTACTGGTTAGTTCATATTGCTGTTCCACCTATAGGGTTGCAGAACCCTTCAGCTCCTTGGGTATTTTCTCCAGATCCTCCATTGGGGGCCAGGTGTTCCACCCAATAGATGACTCTGAGCCTCCACGTCTGTATTTGCCAGACACTGGCATAGCTTCACTAGAGTCAGCTATATCAGGGTCCTGTCAGCAAAATCTTGATGGCATATGCAATTGTGTCTCGGTTTAGTGGTTGATTATGGTATGGATTCCTGGCTCCAACAGTCTCTGGAGGGTTGATACTTTCGTCTCAGCTCCAAATTTTGCCTCCTTCTATGAGTGTTTTGATCCCAATTCTAAGAATGTGTCCACACTTTGGTCTTCATTCTTCTTGAGTTTCATGTTTTTTGCAAATTGTATCTTGGGTCTTCTAAGTTTCTGGGCTAATATCCACTTATCAGGGAGTACATATCATGTGAGTTCTCTCGTGATTGGGTTATCCACTCAGGATGATACCCTCCAGATCCATCCATTTAAATAAGAATTTCATAAATTCATTGTTTTTAATAGCTGTGTAGTACTCCATTGTGTAAATGTACCACATTTTCTGTGTCCATTCCTCTGTTGAGGGACATCTGGGTTCTTTCCAGCTTCTGCCTATTATAAATAAGGCTTCTATGAATGTAGTGGAGCATGTGTTCTTATTATCAGTAGGAATATCTTCTGGATATATGCCCAGGAGAGGTATTGCTGGATCCTCCAATAGTACTCTGTCCAGCTTTCTGAGGAACCACCAGATTGATTTCCAGAGTGGTTGTACAAGCTTGCAATCCCACCAACAATGGAGGAATGTTCCTCTTTCTCCACATCCTCTGCAGCATCTGTTGTCAGCTGAATTTTTTATCTTAGCCATTCTAACTAGTATGAGGTAAAACCTCAGGGTTGTTTTGATTTGCATTTCCCTGATGATTAAGGATGTTGAACACTTTTTTCAGGTGCTTCTCAGCCATTCAGTATTCCTCAGTTGAGAATTCTTTGTTTAGTCCTGTACCCCACTTTTAATTGGGGATATATGATTTTCTGGAGTCTATCTTCTTGAATTATTTGTATATATTGGATATTAGTCCTCTATAGGTTTTAGGATTAGTAAAAATCCTTTCCCAATCAGTTCGTGGACTTTTTGTCTTATTGACAGTGTCCTTTGCCTTACAGAAGCTTTGCAATTTTATAAGGTCCCATTTGTTGATTCTTGATTTTATAGCATAAGCCATTGCTGTTCTGTTCAGGTATTTTTCCCCTGTGTCCATATCTTCAAGGCTTTTCCCCACTTTCTCCTCTATAACTTTTACTGTCTCTGGTTTTATGTGCAGCTCCTTGATCCACTTAGACTTGAGCTTAGAACAAGGAGATAAAAATGTATCAATTCAAATTCTTCTAGATGATAACTACCAGTTAAGCCAGCACCATTTGTTGAAAATGCTTTCTTTTTTCCAAGGGATGGTTTTAGATCCTTTGTCAAAGATCAAGCAACCATCGGTGTTTGGGTTCATTTCTGGGTCTTCAATTCTATTCCATTGATCTATCTGTCTGTCCCTGTACCAGTACCATGCAGTTTTTATCACAATTGTTCTGTAGTACATCTTGAGGTCAGGCATGCTGATTCCCCGAGTGGTTCTTTTATTGTTGAGAATAGTTTTTGCTATCCTAGGTTTTTTGTTATTTCAGATTAATTTGCAAATTGCTCCTTCTATCTCTGTGAAGAGTTGAGTTGGAATTTTGATGGGGATTGCATTGAATCTGTAGATTTCTTTTGGCAGGATAGCCATTTTTACTATATTAATCCTGCCAATCCATGAGCATGGGAGATCTTTCTATCTTCTGAGATCTTCTACAATTTCTTTCTTCAGAGACTTGAAGTTCTTATCATACAGATCTTTCATTTATTTAGAGTCACACCAAGGTATTTTATATTATTTGTGACTATTATGAAGGGTGTTATTTCCCTAATTTCTTTCTCAGCCAGTTTATTCTTTGTGTAGAGAAAGGCCACTGATTTGTTTGACTTAATTTTATATCTAGCTACTGCAGTGAAGCTGTTTTTCAGGTTTAGTAGTTCTCTGGTGGAATTTTTATGGTCAGTTATATATAAATCTGCAAATAGTGAAATTTTGACTTCTTCTTTTCCAAATTGTATCCCCCTGATCTCCTTTTGTTGTCTACTTGCTCTGGCTAGGACTTCAAGTACTATATTGAATAGGTAGAGAGAAAGTGGGCAGCTTTGTTTAGTTCCTGATCTTAGTGGGATTGCTTCAAGTTTCTCTCCATTACATTGATGTTGGCTACTGTCTTGCTTTAGATTGCCTTTATTATGTTTAGGTATGTGCCTTGAATTCCTGATCTTTCCAAGACTTTTATCATGAATGGGTATTGGATTTTGTCAAATGCTTTCTCAGAATCTAAAGAGATGATCATGTGGTTTTTGTCTTTGAGTTTGTTTTTATAGTGAATTACATTGACAGACTTCCGTATATTGAACCTTCCCTGCATTCCTGGATTGAAGCCTACTTGATCATGATGAATGAGCATTTTGATGTGTTTTTGGATTCGGTTTGTGAGGATTTTATGGAGTATTTATACATAAAATTTTATAAGGGAAATTGGTGTGAAGTACTCTTTCTGCGTTGGGTCTTTATGTGGTTTAGATATCAGAGTAATTGTGGGTTCATAGAATGAATTGGGTACAGTACCTTCAGTTTCTATTTTCTGAAATAGTTTTAGGAGATTTGGAATTATGTCTTCTTTGAAGGTGTGATAGAACACCCAATCACAAAAGAAGTCATTGGATATGCACTCACTGATAAATGGACATTAGCCCAGAAACTTAGAATATCCAAGATACAATTTCCAAAACACAAGAACATCAAGAAGGAAGACCAGCTCGTGGATACTTCATTCCTCAAAATACCCATGAAAGGAGTTACAGAGACAAAGTTTAGAGCTAAGATGAAAGGATGGACCATACAGAGACTACCCCACCATGGGGGAATCCATCCCATAACCAGTCATTAAACTCAGACACTATGGCATAGGACAGCTAGTGCCTACTTAAGGGAATCTGATATAGCTGTCTCGTACAGAAGTGAATGCTCATAATCATCTATAAGAGGGAACACAGGGCCCACAATGGAGAAGCTAGAGATAGAACCCCAGGAGCTGAAGGGGTCTTCAACCCTAGAAGAGGATCAACAATATGAACTAACCAGAACCCCCAGAACCCGTGTCTCTAGCTCCATATGTAACAGAAGATGGCCTAGTTGGTTATCATTGGAAAGAGAGGCCCCTTGGTACTGCAATCTTTATATGCCCCAATACAGGGGAAGTGGGAGTGGGTGGACAGGGGAGCAGGGAGGAGGGAAGGGGAGGGGACTTTTGGAATAGCATTTGAAATGTAAATTAAGAAAATATCTAATAAAAAATGGAAAAAAAAGAACACTACATTAACCCATATGGTCTTGGGCTTTTTTTTTTTTTTTTTTTTTTGGGTTGGTAAACTATTAATTAATTATATATATATATATATATATATATATATATATATATATATATATATATATATATATATATATATATATATATATATATAATAACTTCTATTTCTTTAGGAGATATGCGACTGTTTAGGTCATTAATCTGATCCTGATTTAAGTTTGGTACCTGGTATCTGTCTAGGAAGTTGTCCATTTTCATCCAGATTTTCCAGTTTTGTTGAGTATATCCTTTTGTCATAGGATCTGCTAATGTTTTGGATTTCCTCAGGTTCTGTTGTTATGTCTCCTTAAATCTTCTACCATCATCATGATATATGATTTTAAATCCAAGTCTTGCTTTTAGAGTGTGTTGTTGTATCCAGGATTTGTTGTGGTGGGCATACTGGGTTCTGATGATGCCCAGTAGTCTTGATTTCTCTTAGTAAGACTCTTATGTTTACCTTTTGATAATTCTTGGTCTTAATGTTATTGCTGTCTCTGACTGGAGCTTGTTCCTCCTCTGATTCTGTTAGCTCCTGTCAGCACTCCTGAGAGTCCAACTCTCACCTGAGTCCCAGTGGTCAGAGCACCTTCTGCAGGCAAGCTCTCCTCTTGTAGGCAGGCATTCACAAGTCTGGAGCTCTGATCCACCTCCTGATTCCCAGGGACAGAGCCTTCCCTGTGGGCTGACTCTCCTCTGGCAAGGAAAGTGCCCAAGGGTCTGGGTCTCAGCTCTGTGTCCTAGCTGAGGATGAAGGCCTAAAGGGACCCTGTCCAAGAAGCTCTGTTGCTTCTCTGGCCCACGTGCTCTCCAGTGATCATGAGGTCCTGGGTGTGCTAGGGATTCTGCAGCTTGGAGAGTACTCTGGGGTCCTTGGAGCCCTCTGCTGGGGACCTTGGAACCCTCCAGTGGGTTCAGGCAAAAGAAGGTGGGGCTGGCCCTGACCAGAATGAATTCCAGCCTCTGGTCTGGCAGAGTTTCTTTGACCCTGTTCCTGCTGGCCCAAGACCCTCTGAGATTCTTTGGAGCTGATGTTGTGCTCCCTCAGCAGTGATCTCGAGGTCCTGGGTGTGCTAGGGTTCATGTGGCATGAGGCACGTTCTTACTCTTTGGACAGGTAGTATGTTAAGCTTTTTGAGAACAAAAGACTGGCAGAAGTAACTTAACTGTTCAATGTGTATATACCTGCACAAGAAGCCAGGAATGAATAATAAAAATAAAAGATAAAAATAACTGAAAATTAACCATGTAGAAACTGACATTAAGCACATGTGTATTATATCCCTGTGAGAGAATTCAGGGAGAGAGAAGAATGTTTGAATAGATTAATAATTTTAGTGATAGTGAAAATAGAGGAGAATTCTAAACAGCACTTATGGTGATGAAGAATCTAATATCTAAATTCATGAAGCACATAACAAAAGGATTAATGGATAATTAGTTCTTCCCACTGATTGATACTATAAATCTAATAATGTTTTAGCCCCTTACTGTCAAAGACTCACTTGTCCATTCCTGTGATAACTTCTAGGTGCCAGCCATACATTTCTGCGTTTCTAATCTTCAACCATTCTTCTTAAATGTTCATATGACAGGAATACTGGAAAACATGATATGTGTTTTAGGTATGTTCCTTATATCTATTATTTGACATTACTAGAGGCACTACTGTATTCGAGATTCTTGTTACTTTACATCTCTTATATTTAATTACAAGAAAAAATGAAGTATATTTTTTCTAGTCACTGATAGAAATTAGATGGCCTTCCCATTAATATAATGGATGTGTAATTTGATGATAGTTCTAACTCCAGAATAGAAAATAGTACTTGTACAGATAAGCCTGGACCAAGTATCAACAGCAAGAAAAATTCAGAGTAGCTTATATTAAGCCTCGTTGTAGAGCTTACAGTGAGTTGAATTTCAGTAATGAGGCAGAGGAGAGAAGAAAATCTTTCTTTCTTACATATATTTCTGATGTTATATAGACCAAGTTTCTATAAGTGAGGTCTCATAGCTAACAGATATAAAATATCAAACATGAAGTCAGACTATTAATGTTAATAATAATAATCATTTGGTATTTATATAAATTAAGACATAAAAAGGTAAAATATGGACATAGTACTCAGACAATGAATGTGTGACAAAGATCAATATCTTCAGTTGGTTAGCATATCAAACCTACACTTTAATTTTAATTCCAAATAAATTATGATGCTAAGAATAATCATAAGGAAGTTGTACAAAGATATAACAGATGTTAAAAGTAAGAAGCCAGCCAGAACAGCATCTGAGAATATTGCTCAGAACAGCAAGTTAGATAGCAGATAAATGAGCTCAGTTTGCTAACATAAAATTTTAAAGCTCATTTAAGAAACAAAAAAAGTTTTAGTGATGCTAAAAAAGAAGCCAGATTTTAAAATGTAGAATTTAGGAATAAGGAAATTAATGTGTTCTTATCTTTACTTATGATGTTCTGAATGTAAGAAGCTCATAGCCCTAATAAAAATAAGAATTTATCTTTATGCAGTCACATTCATAAACTAGATTCTTGATAACAAATGATTATTTTAGAGTTTTTGTTTGTTTTGCTCAATTTATATATGTAGACAGGATCATTATGTCTGTAAATTTATTTTCTCAGTAGAGCTAACATAGAATGAACACTCTTCATTCCTAGTGATCCATGACCCAGAAAAGGAATAGTTCCTGTTGCTAAGAGATTGGTGATGCATGTCATTAAATATAATATTTCATCTAAATTTGTGTGCTATGATCACATAAATGTGGTCATCAATAGACTAAGAAATTAATATGGCTTTTGGCTTGTTTGAATGTATGTATGCTTTGTAATGATGATCTGGTTGAATTTTGTCTGATACCAAATTCAAGGGTTAAGTAGGAGAGGTACTTGGTCAGAACCGTCTGGTTGTCTTCTATAGAATCATTACTGTCTCTTATAGAGGAAGGAATGTTGTGCTCCTAAAAATGAAGTGCAAATGACATATAGCACAGAGACTACTTTCTCAGGTCATTCAAAGGGGCAACATTTTACTCTTGATAAACATTTATCATATTATTTTTTATTTGAAAAAAAATTATCTTCTTCATTCTAAGCTTTGGAAGGATACTGTGTTCCCCAGTTTCTTTTTCACCTTCAAATATAAAAGAAAACAATAAACAAAGGTTCTCTGAGTCTCAGAGCTAAGTTATTCCCAGATTAACCCTCTCAAAACAATCCACAAAAATTGTTAAATGACTTTATTTACACCAGATAAGGCACTGGCTATGACTATCCTGTAGGCAAGTGCCTGGAAGGTAAATTTTGAACCTTATCTTGAGAACAAAAAGTTTAAAGACAATAAAGAAAGCAAAATAAATGTTGACACCCTTCCTGTTTCTAAATGTAGTCCTCCCCTCCCCTTGGAGACTGTCAGGCACAAGCCTGCAAAGATAAAAGTATTCAAAGGCAGGAAACATAGTATGGATAGCCATTAATGTATGGAAGAAAGACCTCCACAGACTGCTGCAGAGACAAGTCTACTTTATTGTTTCAGCGGTAGGGTATACAAGAGCTTTTGGGGAAGTACAGGTGTAAAGGGTTAATTGTTCATAGTATTAAGCAGGTGGGAAGAGCTGATTGGTTAAAATAGGGCACCTAATTATCATTTGAGACAGAAGCCAGAGTGGGACTTGTGTGCTGAGTTATGCAGCCTTGCAGATAGCTCTATACAAGGCCACTCTCAAGAAAAGGCCAGCCACTTGTCTTTATGGACACTCTCCAGTCAAAGACAGGCAGAGACAGGAAGCATTGCTGAGAAAGGTAGTCTTCCATTTTACCCTGAGCTCAGAAAGCCATCCAGTTATGTGGACTGTTACCTTAAGAGCAGGGCTCTCCAACACCCAATTATGAGCTAACCATAGAACCTACATCCTGGTTTGTTTATTTGTTTGTTTGTTTGTTTGTTTGTTTGTGTTTTCCACAATTATAGCCTCCCAGACTAGCACAGGTATCTACTCTGGGCCGAAGAATCTTCTATTAATTTCCTTGGTCTTTAGCTATAGGCAAGAACCTAGTAATTTAATATATTATCTTAAAGTTCTCTCAAGTCATTACCCCCACAAAACAGGAACAGTGGAAAAGGGTTCTAGACACATGAATCTATATTACTTATAAGACATCCTCTGGGCCCATGATCTTAAAGCTAACTTCTCATGTTATCTGAGCTCTTAGGTGTTTGACAACAGATGGGAGGCAAAATAACCCCAGACTGGGCCACCTAAAACCCTTTACTGATTTCTATATGTTTACAAACTTACCACTGGGGCTGGAGAGATGGCTCAGCAGTTAAAATCACCCACTAAATTCAATTTTCAGCAACAACGTTGTAACTCACAACCATCTGTAATGGGTTCTAGTGTTCTCTTCTGGTATATCTAAAGAGAGCAAAGTGTACTCACATACATAAAATAAACAAATCTTAAAAAGAAAAACCTTAGCATTGATTATATAAAGAAAAGTACTTTGATTTTGCAGAAAGAAAAACAGAGAAGAACTACCATAAACAGAATTTACTAGCATATCCAGTTACATAAGTGCAATTTTAGGCACATAGCTAAGTATGTAGTTTGCTAACCTAGGTGGTGTCAAAGGATTGTCAGACAGAATTAGAGGCCTGCCAGTGGCTATTCCTTCAGGCATACTTGGAAGTTTCTGAACAAAAAGGCAGAGTGGTGGTATGGACTACTAAGTCTTTTACTGAAGTGTTAGGTTAAAAAAAAAAAAAAGGGATGTGAGAAAAAAATGGTGCTTTTATTTATTTTTTGAAGTCATCTTGGTGATCTCTCCTACATTTATTAAACAACCAACCCTGTTTTGTAAATAGGTAAGTTGTTAAGTTGTAGTTATTCCCACGGTATCTTTGAACCTGTTTACATACGACTCAGGAGACAGCCTATCCCAATGTTCTCTTCTCTGTACATGATCTTGAAACTTTTGTTTGAATTGGTTTTGAACTGTTTTGTTTTGTTTTGTTTTGTTTTGTTTTGTTTTGCCTTGAGACAGGTTCTTGCTCTGTAGCCCTGACCTAGAGCTGTATAGGTAAATGGTGCTTTTATCACAAGGGAAACAACAACAAGGAAAGCCTGCCCAGTTTGCAAACACACCAGAGTAAAGCTGAGTTCTCATTACTAGTGATCATTTTCAACTTTGAGCATGAGAATAGATAACTGGTCATACTCCTCAGCAGCTGCTACTCTTGGAAAAGTGGGAACTGTTCCTAGCCAGGGCAAGCTGGCCCTGAAAGCAAGACAGCAGGAGAGCTGGGGGGGGGGGGGGGGGGCTGACCAGCTCAGAGACCTCTCAGGTCCAGATCCAGGGCTTCATATTGGCCAACACTAACATCCTGTCCATTGATGAACTGGGACCATCCTATGGATCCAAAGATCCAGGATCTCAGTGATACAGGGCAGCACCAGGAGGATTCCCAGTAAGGTTCCAGTAGCCATAGAAGAGAAGACTCCAGAGGCCTGGAACCTGACTAAGAATCACTGTGATGAACATTTGCAAGCAAAGATGTGTGGACAAAATGATATACTGTGGGACACACTGTGTGACACATTTCAGCTTTCATAGGAATTTTTTTTTTCTCTGTTGAGGGGGATGTTGAAAGGCTGGAGGGCAGGTATGAAGAGAGGGGCAGTGGAGTGGTACTGGGGTGTAAGTTGTAAAATTCATAAAGAACCAATAAAAGATTAAGAAAAAAAGCAAAAGTGAAGATTTATAATGACCTTGAAAAAAACAAAAACAAACGAAAACAAACAAACAAACAAACAAAATACTTACATCCACATCTCCACCTTTGCAGGGAGCAACAAAATCATCATTACCTCTCATTTACATTTTTTGGTTGTTATAACATCATTTGGAAACTAAAATGTTGATTACATATGCAAATGCCTAAGAAGTAATTAACAGATTAGCAATTCTGAATGATACCTTTCCATTGGGAAGACACAGTACAAATATAACAAATATTTGTCTTGACAGTAATACACTTTGCACTAAACTATATTCTCTTTGAGGAGTTATTTCTCCTCGGAAGGAAACCTTTATGATTATTGTTTTGTTCTTGGGCAGGTTTTTTAGGACATATACTGACTTCTCTAGGTATCTTTTAAATTCCTGTGTTTTTAGAGATTCCTTGATTTCTGACATGGCTCAATATTACAGGGAAATTGATAGAATAGTTATTCTGCAGTTTATAACTTTTAGGACATTTATTTAATCCTTTCTTAACACTTAACAAAGTAAAAGAAGTGGAAAAAATCTTGACAAGTAGAATAACACGACATTTTAATGTTGGTGTACACAATGTGGAGCTTCTAAGATTTCTAAAATAAAAAAAATAGAATTTCAGTTCTCACTTACTAGGAAGAGATGAGAAAATGTGAAAATCACTTTTAAAGAGCGATGCAGGTTTATTTTTAAATTAAAAGATTTAAAAATAATAATATTCCAACAGATTGGTAAGAAAATCACTATCAGATAGCTTTCACTGTAGTCACATTAGAAGACAGAAAACTTCCTGGAGATGTTTGTGGCTGAGATAATGGAAGGGAAGTTCCACTGTGGATCTACCTCTACCACTAGAAAAATGTATATGATATCAAGCCTGATAGCAATAAATGTTTTCCCAGAGCAAGGGCATCTTAACAGTAGGAAGCCAAGGAATACCACTTAAAACACCTTACAAAATGGTCTTTTAGGGAATAAGAATAGAACAGTGGTTGCCTCTGGCATCTCAGAGAGACAGCAGACTGATGGACAAAGGGGAAGTTTTACTAGATTTTGTTTAGAGCATAGGTTGTGAGCATAGCAGGAAAATGTACCATGGTTGGAGACATTGATTGGTGCTTAGAGCTGAGTTGAATCACTGAGGCTGAGATTTACAAAACTTGGAGCTTGGGGTCAAGTCAGGCTCAGGGTTCTTTTACCAGACAATTCCCCCTTCACAACCAATTAGTGGGGGTGTCATGGTTTGAATACTCTTGGCCCATGGGAAAAGGAACTATTAGGAGGTGTGGCCTTTGGTTGAAAATGCTGGCTTTTTTTGCAATGGATGGTTTTAGCTCCTTTGTCAAAGATCAAGCGACCATAGGTGTTTGGGTTCATTTCTGGGTCTTCAATTCTATTCCATTGATCTACCTGTCTGTCCTTATACCAGTACCATGCAGTTTTTATCACAGTTGCTCTGTAGTACAGCTTGAGGTCAGGCATGGTGATTCCCCCAGAGGTTCTTTTATTGTTGAGAATAGTTTTTGCTATCCTAGGTTTTTTGTTATTCCAGATTAATTTGCAAATTGCTCTTTCTAATGCTGTGAAGAATTGAGTTGGAATTTTGATGGGGATTGCATTGAATCTGTAGAATGCTTTCTCAGGATAGCCATTTTTACTTTATTAATCCTCCTAATCCATGAGCATAGGAGATCATTCCATCTTCTGAGATCTTCTTCAATTACTTTCTTCAGAGACTTGAAGTTCTTATCATACAGATCTTTCACTTCCTTAGAGTCACAACAAGGTATTTTATATTATTTGTGACTATTGTGAAGGGTGTTGTTTTCCTAATTTCTTTCTCAGCCTGTTTATCCTTTGTGTAGAGAAAGGCCACTGATTTGTTTGAGTTAATTTTATATTGAGCTACTGCACTGAAGCTGTTTATCAGGTTTAGAAGTTCCCTACTGGAATTTTTAAAGTCACTTATATATACTATCATATCATCAGGCCTAATTGGCAGTTATCATGTAGAAGAATGCAAATTGATCCATTCTTATATTCTTGTACTAAGCTCAAGTCTAAGTGGATCAAGGAACGCCACATAAAACCAGAGACACTAACACTTATAGAGGAGAAAGTGGGGAAAATATGGCCACAGTGGGAAAGTCCCTTAACAGAATAGCAATGGCTTGTGCTAGAAGATCGAGAATCAACCAAAGGGACCTCATAAAATTGAAAAGCTTCTGTAAGGCAAAAGACACTGTCAATGAGACAAGAAGGCCACCAACAGATTGGGAAAGGATCTTTACCAATCCTAAATCAGATAGTGGACTAATATCCAATATATAAAAAGGACTCAAGAAGATGAACTACAGAGAATTAAATAACCCTATTAAAAAATAGGGTACAGAGCTAAACAAAACATTCTTAAGTGAGGAATACTGAAGGGCTGAGAAGTACCTGAAAAAAATGTTCAACATCCTTAATCATCAGGGAAATGCAGATTAAAACAACCCTGAGATTCCACCTCACACCAGTCAGAATGGCTAGGATCAAAAATTCATGTGACAGCAGATGCTGGCAAGGATGTGGAGAAAGGAACACTCCTCTATTGCTGGTGGGATTGCAAGCTTGTATGACCACTCTGGAAATCAGTCTGGTGGTTCCTCAGAAAATTGGACATAGTACTACCATACGATCCAGAAATTCCTCTCCTGGGCATATACCCAGAAGAATTTCCAACTTGTAATACGAACACATGCCCCACTATGATCACAGCAGCCTTATTTATTTATTTATTTTAGGTTTTTTTTTTTTTTTTTTTTTTTTTTTTTTTGAGACAGGGTTTCTCTGTATAGCCCTGGCTGTCCTGAAACTCACTATGTAGACCAGGCTAGCCTGGAACTTAGAAATCTGCCTATCTCTGCTTCCCAAGTGCTTGGATTAAAGGCGTGTGCCACCACCACCCAGATAACAGCCTTATTTATAATAGCCAGAAGCTGGAAAGAACGCAAATGTCCCTCAACAGAGGAATGGATACAGAAAATGTGGTACATTTACACAATGGAAAACTACTCAGTATTAAAAACAATGAATTTATGAAATTCTTATGTAAATGGATGGATCTGGATGGTATCACCCTGAGTGAGGTAACCCAATCACAAAAGAACTCACATGATATGCACTCACTGATAAGTGTATATTAGCCTAGAAACTTAGAATATCCAGAAGATAGAATTTACAAAACACATGAAACTCAAGAAGAAGGAATACCAAAGTGTGAATACTTCATCCCTCCTTAGAATACAGAACAAAATACCCACATAAGAAGTTACAGAGACAAAGTTTGGAGATTAGACAGAAGGAATGACCAGGCAGAGACTGTCCCACCTGGGGATCCATACCATAATCAACCACCAAAGGCATACACAATTGCATATGCCAGGAAGATTTTGCCGATAGGACCCTGATATAGCTGACTCTTGTAAGGCTATGCCAGTTCCTGGCAAATACAGAAGTGGATGCTCACTGTCATCTATTGGGTGGAACACACGGCCACCAATGGAGAAGCTAGAGAAAGTACCCAAGGAGCTGAAGGGGTCTGCAACCCTATATGAGGAACAGCAATATGAACTAACCAGTACCACCACAGCTCATGTCTCTAGCTGCATATGTAGCAAAAGATGGCCTAATTGGCCATCATTGGGAGGAGAGGCCCTTGGTCTTTCAAAGATTATATGCCCCAATACAAGTGAATACGAGGGACAGGAAGCAGGAGTGGGTGGGTTGGAGAGCAGGGTTGGTGGGAGAAGGTATAAGGGAATTTTGAGATACTATTTTAATTGTAAAAGAAGAAAATATCTAATAAAAAATTGAAAAAAAAAAGGAGGTGTGGCCCTGTTGGAATAGATGAGGCCTTGTTCTAGCAGGTATGTACCTATGAAGACCTGCATTGAGGGTTATTAATCTCAATCTCCACCCAGTGTAGAAAAGAGATTCTCCTCCTGGTTGCCTGCAGTAGTCAATTTACTGACTGCCTTCTGATCAAGATCCAGAACTCTTGACTCCCTAGTACCATGTCTGCCTGGATGCTGCCATTCTTCTCATGATAATGATAATGGACTTAGCCTCTGGAACTGTACGTCAGCCCCAATTAATTATTGTACTTTAAAAGAAATTTCTTGGTCTTGTTGTCTCTTTATAGCAATAAAGCCCTAATTATGACAGGGCAAATTGAAGACAAAATTCTCTAACAACATGAAATGTTGGACATGTTTTTGGTCCATATTCTTATACAATTATATTTGTGTATATGTTTGTGTGTGATAGGTATTGTGTTTTATTTACGTGTGTGCATATCTGTAAATTTGATCATGTCCACAAACATGCCTGAAGCTATAATATGATGCCTGATACTTAGCTCTGTCATGCTTTATCTTATTCATTCATCAGATTTCATTACTGAGCCTTGGGCAATGCAGGTATCCAGAAAGTTTCAATGTTCAATCCATGTGTCTCCCTGTAAGTTATAGGATTACATGCAATATTGCTCAATTGTTTGAATGAGTTCTAGGGATTTCAACTCAGTTCCTAATATTTGTATAACCAATTGTTGAGCTATGTTTCTAGGCCCAGAATTATATTTATACATTCAGATAGTTTTCTTAAATAATCAGTATATTGAGTGTTCACTCCGAACATAGGATTGAAGGCAAGAAAATAGAAACAGTTTTTATTTGGGATATTATGACTACATAAAGAAGTCAAATGAATATTATATTATCTAAATATATATTTTATATTTCCATTATCTTTCAATTATGCCCAAGTCTGATTATACTAGCTTTTGTTTTCTTGTGAACTGGTAATATCCAAAATTACTGAGACTAACAATTTAAAAATTTAAAATTTAAATTTAAAAATAATTTATATTTTACAAAAATATAGCCTAATTTTTTAATATCTATAGATATGGTAGGAATGAAATTTCCTTTCAGAATTAGACAATTAGAATTGCTACACAGAAGACAGAGAATGGTAAGGATAAAGAAGTGATGTAGGAATTACCATTAGAGATCTTCCTACTCTTGAATGCTCAAATAAATCCTTCTACTTGAGACATCTTATACAACCAGTATTTCCTTACCTCTTTAAGTAATTCATGACTAGGGCCGTAAAGTATTGTCTCTGTGGTTTACATGTATTTCAGAGAATAATTATACATAATTTTCCTCCCTCCAAACCCTTTCATATACTTATTAAGTTTGCTAATGTTACTTTTTTTAGGACTGACTACATAACTGCCTAAGCATAAGGTAAACAAGGAGGGTTAACAATAAACAACCTAAAGAGTATTGGGAAAGCCCAGGAGGCCAAATTGCTACACAAAGGTCTATAAGTAATTTAGGAATACTGGAAGTAGACAAATAGTCTTCCAAAGGGAAGTACATATCTACTGGCAATCCAGTCCCCAAATTTTCATGGCAATATAATTCTATCTTATGCCAATTGGCTAAGTCAGTGGATAAAATGTTAAAATATTAGACATACACACACACACACACACACACACACACACACACACACACACACAAGAATGAGAGAAAGAGACAGAAATCGAGATAGAAAATGAGAAATCTGGGTACTGTTCAAAGAAATGTGATAGTTATTGTTTGTTCTCTCATGTACAGAAATAGAAAGTAGTTTTACTTAGAGCTGGAAATTTATATGCTAATTTACTTTAATAAATACATTTTCATTCATCTCCATATATAAAGGAAAGAAAAATCTCTCAGGGACAAGCATTATTAGGAAACTGTTAAGTCTATGTATGCTTCAATATTCCAAGTCATTTATATAAATTTGTGTTTGCATACACATACACAAACACACACATATTTCAGTGCACATGCACTGAAATTATCTGTCACTTCAGAGATCCTTTGCCTGCATTTTTGTTATAGGATAGTAATGAAGCTATCACTTGATAGTCCAGTTCATTACACTACACAAAAGATAGAAAACTATTACTTGTTATTGTTGTAAAGTTACTTGACCTCTCTACAATTAACCACATACAGGTGTTGTCACTGTGAAAAGTGGATAGCACTCTGTATATGTCACTTAGTCATCTTTTGTAGATTTACAAATGTAGGCATTTATAAGTATCCATGTCTCAAATACAACCACTTTCAGGCTTAACCTTTTATAAAAGAATAATTAATTTAGGTAACACACACACAGAAATGAATCATAGTGGTTGTTCCATGTAAAAGTCAATGACAATAAATTTTGCAGGTGAGGGAGTTAAGTCAAACACAAGCTTTTATTTAAACTATCTATAGGAATACATTAACTTTAAGAAAGCCTGTGGGTTGTGTCTTTATGGTTTTGTTTTGCTTTGCTTTTTAATGAACCATGCATTATTCTTGACATCTCAGGTATAGGGAGTAGCTTTGTTATCAACTCAAGAATCACCTTAAGATTGAAACACTATGCATTTAACCTTTATAACATATGTATCCTGTTGGGTTTATCTATTGTAAATTATAGAGGTTGTCCAATGTGTAAACACTTCTGTGAAATACCAGCTTTAAAGTAACAATGTGCAAAATGCCAACCTAAAATCTTGGGTGGAATGACTTAGGTATATGATGGTACTCAGCAACCTATCTGTCCCTTCATTCAGTCACTGTATCCAGCAGAAGATGCTCCACCAAGCACTAACAATTCTGCACAGAACTAGGACTGAAGAGAGTGATGGAAACTCTCACTTAGCATCTTTGTGCTTTGAAAGATAAAATTGATATTTCATTAAAGTGCAAGTTAATTTGTAAAGTTATAGTATAATTTTTTTCTAATTAGGCATTGAAACATTTCTGAAAACACATCCTATGCAATAATAATAAATTATCCCACTATTATGAAAAAAATGACTAATTAAAGAATTCCAAAAAGAACTAAACACATACATTCACTTTCTTTATGTTTCTCTGCCAAATGGTGAATCTGTCTGAGATCCACCCTTACCTAAAAGAATAGCTCTTATTTTGAAAACTTCTTCAATATTCCTAGCGGAAAAATACACGGACTCTGGACACGAGAATATACTTCACAATATACTGCTCAAGATATTGGCAACCATTCAAAACTCTGCAAAAGATTACAGGTCATTTGAAAGATGAACTGTGGGTGACGGCATGTCCTTTGCAAGAATCCCCCAGGAGATGCTCAATAGTAAGCATTGGTCTTAGAAAGGATAGAAGATGCTCAGCTCTGAGATGAATAGACCTGATAAAAAGCCAAAGGTACACTGCTGAAGCTAAGAGGATTAGACTCACCATGACTTTTTCCAACAATATGAGGAAAAGTGAGACAGAAGATGAAGGAATAGAGTAGAAAGAGACCAATTCTGAGATGATAATGATGACCCCGAGAAGCCTTTTAGGGAGTATGAAATGGTTGAAGAACAGGACCATAAAGGAAAGCAGATTATTCTAAGATTGTCCACCCACAAAGCCATACACACATACATTAAAATTGCCAGCTATTTCAAAGTTCGAGGTCAGCCTGATCTACATAGTAAGTTCCAGGACAGCCAGAATTACACAGAGAAACCTTGTTTGTGGTGAGTTGAAAGAAGAATTCAAGATGTCATCTTTGTTTAAGAAACATCAAATGAAGACTTCTTTTGAGCTGAGTGCGACCAAACTTCTTCAAATGCTATAGCACATGTTACACTGATGGTACTGACATGAACTCTATCTATACCCTTGACCTACAAGGGAATTCTTTCCCATGACAGACCCCAACTCCCTGGAGTCCTTGTGGTTTTATTGCCATTTCTTAGCAATTCTATGGCCATATAACCTAATCTTCCACATTTTTTTGCTTTGATTTAAAATTAACCTAGGATATGAACATCTCTCTTTGCTTTTTACAGTGCTGATGCCACTAATTAATAAGAGTAGATAATATAGAATTATTCACATGTACTCTAAAAATATTGCTAGAGAGGTATGGGAGGGGAGGGAAGAGATGCCATTATGTTGAATGCCATGCCCTGTACTTATATACTGTCTTGATAATCTCAAGGTGCCTTTTTCTCAGTGACTTCAAGCTGTCTTCAGTTAATACACAGAATATGTGACCAAATGTATAAAGCTATACATTAACCATCCAGAACCACACTAGTAAACCAACTCATGGTGCCATTCATGACATTTCTCAATATTGTATAACTTTTTCTATTATTTTAGCAAAATTCTCCTTAAGGGAAGTTGTCTGGAAGCCTCATAGAAAGTTTTGATGAATACCTTTTCTATAATCCATTGTATCTGTATACATGTGTATTGTCTGGATTTTTCTTCATTAGATAATATGTTGTTCATTTTCTTCTCATCTAGTATTATTTCTGAACTATCTTCTTGTTCATCATACAAACCAAGAGAATATTAAACTATAGGTTACATTAAGCAATCAAACTGGGATAGAAAGAGTTTATGTATAAATTTGAACATTAAAGGTTTTAGATATGATCATGTAGAATATAGAAGAATAGTTTCTCTTTCTTTGTGGTGTCTTTTCTTTTGGGGGCTATAGTCCTTGGGAATGTGGGAGTACAGTTCATATATCCACTACTTTTATGCAGTAGATCAAGCTCAGTGAAAGATTGAGAGTTATTTATCAATAACTGATTTATCAAATTGCTCTCTTTCTCGGGTTGCTTACACTCCCTGTTCAGTCTCTCTGTTTTCTGTCCCCTCCCATACCTCTCTAGCAGTATTTTTAGAGTACATGTGAATAATTCTATATTATCTACTCTTATTAATTAATGGCATCAGCACTGTAAAATGCAAAGAGATATGTTCATATTCTAGGTTAATTTTAAATCAAAGCAAAAAAAAGTGGAAAATTAGGTTATATGGCCACAGAATTGCTAAGAAATGGCAATGAAACCACAAGCACATAAGGACTCCAGGGAGTTGGGGTCTGTCATGGGAAGGAATTCCCTTGTAGGTCAAGGGTATGGATAGAGTTCATGTCAGCACCATCAGTGTTGCATGTGCTATAGCATTTGAAGAAGTTTGGTAGCATTCAGCTCAAAAGAATTCTTGGCTGTCCCCAGCACTGATGCTATTGAAAGTACCTGAAATATTTTAAGCACCAATCTGATATGACTTATTAAAATTGTACTTTGGGTGTCATCTAGAAAAATCATTGGAGTAGTGAATAAACATAAAAACGATAGTCCTAAAATATTGTAATCTTGTATTTGAATAATCCTGTGGATTGCTTTGAATAGAAATATAGCAGATGTGTTTTAGCAGGTTTATTGGGATATACTTCGTACAACTTAGAATTTCCAACATTGAAATGTACAATTATACTCTTGCACATTCCTTGATAAGGGTAATTATCACCAGAGGCTCTTTTAGAACATGGTTTCCAACTACATCTCTAATGTGGAAAAGATCAACTATCAATTTATGCTTCTTACAGGTTTATCCCATACAGATCCTGACAAATATATCTCCACATGCTTTATAGATTACATATTCTGATTATTTTATGTCATTGGAATCAAATGATATTTGTCCCCCATTCTTGATGGGTCATCTCATAAAGAATAAAAATGTTTGAGATGCATTCATATTTTATCATCTATCAGTCACATTTCATGTCTGTATAATATTCTATAACCCATAAGTATAAGATTTTGTTCATTTACTTATTCAATGAGAGACATTTGGGTTGTATCTGCCTTTTCACTATTATGAACAATTTAAATTAATGTCACTATGTTTATTATTTTGACATTCATAAAGGTGTCTTTAGATGCATGTTGGTATTTATCACTCATTTGCTTTGTGATATTATCAGCCAAATATGCCAAATATACTGCATATCTATATATGTGTCTCCTATATCATGTTATAAACTGAACATCTCATAAATGCACTTTTCATTCAATTAAGAGAGAAAATATAGAAATGAGACATTTAAACATTTATTTATTTTAAGTAATATTTGATTTATTATTTGACAATTTTGCACAATGTGTTTTGATAAAATTACCCTTCCTTCTCAAACTCTCTCTCTCTCTCTCTCTCTCTCTCTCTCTCCTTCCTTCCTTCCTTCCTTCTTTTTTTCTTTTCTTCCTTCCTTTCTTCCTTATTCATGAAATCACACTCATTTTTAATTAGATATTTTCTTTATTTACATTTAAAATGTTATTCCCTTTCCTGGTTTTCCCTCTGAAAACCCCCTATCACCTCTCCCTTCCTCCTGTTTGCCAACTCACCAATTCTTGCTTCCTGGAACTGGCATTCACCTATACTGGGGCATAGAACTTTCACAAGATGAAGGGCCTCTCCTTTCATTGATGACCAACTAGGCCATTCTCTACTGCATATGTAGCTAGAGCCATGAGTCCCACCATGTGTTTTCTTTGATTGGTGGTTTAATCCCAGGGAGCTCTGGGGGTACTGGTTTGTTCATATTGTTGTTCTGCCCATGGGGCTGCAAATCTCTTCAGCTCCTTGAGTACTTTTTCTAACTCCTTCTTTGGGGACCTTGTGCTCTGTCCAATGGTAGGCTGTGAGCATTCACTTCTGTATTTGTGAGGCACTGACATAGCCTCTCAGCAGAAAGCTATATCAGCCTCCTGTCAGCAAGTTCTTGTTGTCATCCACATAGTATCTGGGTTTAGTGGTTATATATGGAATGGATCCATAGGTGGGGCAGTATCTGGATGGTCGAAATCACACTCTTTTTTTATTTTTTATTTTTTTATTAGATATTTTCTGGATATTAGCCCAGAAACTTAGAATATCCAAGATACAATTTGCAAAACACAAGAACATCAAGAAGGAAGACCAGCTCATGGATACTTCATTCCTCCTGTGAAGAGGAAACAAAATACCCATGGAAGGAGTTACAGAGACAAAGATTAGAGCTAAGATGAAAGGATGGACCATACAGAGACTACCCCACCATGGGGGATCCATCCCATAATCAGTCATTAAACTCAGACACTATGGCATAGGACAGCTAGTACCTACTTAAGGAACCCTGATATAGCTGTCTCGAAATCACACTCTTAAGAAACAGGATAATAGCTGGGTGTGGTGCAGCACACCTTTAATCCCAGCACTCAGGAGGCAGAGGCAGAGGCAGAGGCAGGCAGATTTCTGAGGCCAGCCTGGTCTACAAAGTGAGTTCCAGGACAGCCAGAGCTATACAGAGAAACCTTGTCTCAAAAACAGAACAAAACAAAACAAAACAAAAAAAGAGAGGGGATAATGAACCAACAGTTTGATCTGCCAGGTCAAATTAATCAAAACAAAATAATCTAATCCACCCAACTCTCACGCAAAAAAAAAAAAAAAAAAAAAAAAAAAAAAAAAAAAAAAAAAAAAAAAAAAAAAAAAAAAAAAAAAAAAAAAAAAAAAAAAAAAAAAAAAAAAANTTTTTTTCCAATCCTTAGTTTCTTAATGTCTCCATCGTAACCAACCAGGTTAAGGGTCTCTGAGCCCATTGCCATTTAGTGCAGAAAGAAGCCTATCTTTAAAGAGTTGAGAGATTCATTGATTTTGGCTAAAACAATAGGTAGGTAAGTAAGAGCCATTTTATTCCTAATTCCACTTAACAGAATTGAATCAAGTTCTTTGAACCACAGCTTGTTGGACCTGTTAACAGCGTCAGGTATTGTAGCTTGAAGTTTGAGATACAGTAGTAAGAGAAATTAAAAAGATAAAGAGACGTAGGAAACTAAAATGTCAGAGTGTCTTTATTTTCAGATGATACGATTTTTAAACATAAAAGGCCCTAAATACTACAAATACTGTGAAGCCTCTACATTTACCCTTTATTTAAGGATGGTCATGAATAATCAGACCTAAAGACCATTGTGATTTTGGTAAGATTCTTTCTCCTCTACTCTGGCTAAACCTAACTTCCAGTTTCACCACTTATTGATCAACTAGATTTTTAACAAATTAGGAAGCCCAAGCTATTCCTATTCTATTCCAATAAATTGTGGTCTTAGAGTCTGTCTGCTATTTGCTTTGATTCTGATGTTGACTATATGTTTCAGTTGATACATCCATTCCTAAGGCTTTTTGTTGTTGGTGGTGTTTGTTTGGCTGTTTGTTTGTTTGTTTGTTTTTAGTTCTATAATTTAACCTAGATTTTATCCTAATTTCCTTTAAGAGGGAATAAAAGTATTATTACTTGATGCTCTTCTTCTACCTTTCAACATGCAGATTCATTGGAAAAGAAATTAGCTGTCTCACTTTGTAATTTTGCTGCTCCTCGCAGGAAACAACACATCTGGGACTTTACAACTGTCAATGGGGGATAGATCCTAGAGGCTCACTGTTTGTGGGTCATACAAGACAGCTCTTAAGTGCCCTTAAAACATTATCAAAATCTATTAAAAATCACCATTAGTGTTAATGGAAAGTTCTTTAGATTTGTATTTGATAAGTACTCCTGATGTTCATTTTCCTCTAAACTAGCAAAGATGTTGGCAAATGGCATCTTTGGACTCCCTAATTAGCAGCTGCTAACTCCACTGTTACCCTGATTGCTTTGAGGAAAATGGCTGTCATCCTAACAGCCAGCTGGACAAGCCTTATGTCAGCACCAGCCTTCTCGAACACTCCACTGATGCCTGGGACAACTACAGAAAGATAACACTTAATTGTTCTGGCTCTTCAAGCTACCATCTCAGCCAGGGCTGCTTTAAACATTGTGTTATACACATTGCTATTGCAAGCCTTGATGAACCCTTGATTCGTCAGTAAGAATTTCGACTTAGGCAAAACGGTCAAGTCTTTCACCTGAGTGTTTATAAGAGCCACTGGTGAAAATAATGCTCAGAGTTCAAAGTGTGATCACTATGAAATGAGCCTTAAGGACCAGAGAGAAAAGACAGCAGAGATAAACAAGAGTCACAATAATGAGAAGCATCTTTAGGAGAGTGGTGGCAAAGAGATGATGTATACTGACTCCCAAATTCACACACAATCTAACATTCACAGGACTAAAGATCCTCAACACCACATGCCTTCATAGTGCCTTGAGTACTAGAGGCTACCATTTGAAGTTGCTTCTACCTGCCTGATATGTCTCAATGTTGCCAGGCAACAAATGAATTGAAAATTTCTTGCATATTTTTTTCTTTTTTTCTATTTATTTTATTTTATTTTATTTTTATTTTTCCAATTTTTATTAGGTATTTTCTTCATTTACATTTGAAATGCTACCCAGAAAGTCTCCTATACCCTCCCCCAACCCCTACCCACTCACTCCCACTTCTTGGCCCTGGTGTTCCCCTGAACTGGGGCATATAATGTTTGCAAGACCAAGGGGCCTCTCTTCCCAATGATGGCAACTAGGCCATCTTTTGCTACCTATACAGCTAGAGACACAAGCTCTGGGGGTACTGATTAGTTCATCTTGTTGTTCCACCTATAGGGTTGCAGAGCCCTTCAGCTCCTTGGGTACTTTCTCTAGCTCCTCCATTGGGGGCTCTGTGTTCCATCCAATAGATAACTGTGAGCATCCACTTTTGTGATTACCAGGCACTGGCATAGCCTCACAAGAAACAGCTATATCAGGGTCCTTTCAGTAAAATCTTGGTGGCATATACAACAGTGTCTGCATTTGGTGGCTGATTATTGGATGGGCCCGCTGGTGAGGCAGTCTCTGGATGGTTCATCCTTTCATCTCAGCAACAAACTTTGTCTCTGTAACTCCTTCCATGGGTGTTTTATTCCCAATTCTAAGAAGGGGCAAACTGTCCACACTTTGGTCTTCGTTTTTCTTGATTTTCATGTATTTTGTAAATTGTATCTTGGGTATTCTAAGTTTCTGGGCTAATATCCATTAATAAATGAGTACATATCATATGAGTTCTTTTGTGATTGGGTTACCTCACTCAGAATGATACCCTCCAGATCCATCCATGTGCCTAGGAATTTCAAAAATTCATTGTTTTTAATATCTGTGTAGTACTCCATTATGTAAATGTACCACATTTTCTGTTGAGAGACATCTGGGTTCTTTACAGCTTCTGGCTATTATAAATATGGCTGCTATGAACATAGTAGAGCATGTGTTCTTATTACCAGTTGGAACATCTTCTGAATATATACACAGGAGAGGTATTGCTGGATCCTCTAGTAGTACTATGCCCAATTTACTGGGGATCTGCCAGGCTGATTTCCAGAGTGGTTGTACAAGCTTGCAATCCTACCACCAATGGAGGAGTGTTCCTCTTTCTCCACATCCTTGCCAGCATCTGCTGTCCCATGAATTTTTGATCCTAGCCATTCTGACTGGTGTGAAGTAGAATCTCAGGGATGTTTTAATTTGCATTTCCCTGATGAATAAGGATGTTGTACATTTTTTCATGTGCTTCTCAGCCATTCGATAATCCTCAGTTGAGAAGACTTTGTTTAGCTCTGTGTGACTTTTTTTGTTTTTTGTCTTTTGTTTTTTTGTTTATTTTTATTTTATTTTATTTTTTATTTTTTTGGTTTGGAGACAGGGTTTCTCTATGTAGCCCTGGCTGTCCTGGAACTCACCTTGTAGACCAGGCTGGCCTCAAACTCAGAAATCCGCCTGCCACTGCCTCACTAGTACTGAGATTAAAGGCATGTGACACCAACGCCCTACGTCTGTATGCCATTTATTTAATGGGGTTGTTTGATTTTCTGGAGTTCACCTTCTTGAGATTATATATATATATATATATATATATATATGTATATATGATTTAGGATTCGTAAAGATCCTTTCCCAGTCTGTTGGTAGCCTTTTTGACTTATTGACAGTGTATTTTGCCTTACAGAAGCTTTGCAATTTTATTAGGTTCCAATTGTCAATTCTTGATCTTAAAGCACAAGCCATTGCTGTTCTATTCAGGAATTTTTCCTGTGACCATATCTTCGAGGCTTTTCCTCACTTTCACTTCTTTAAGTTTCAGTGTCTCTGGTTTTATGTGGAGTTTCTTGGTCCACTTAGAGTTGACCTTAGTACAATGAGGTAGGAATGGATCAATTTGCATTCTTCTACATGATAACTGCCAGTTGTGCCAGCACCATTTGTTGAAAAAACTGTCTTTTTTTTCCACTGAGTGGTTTTAGCTCCCTTGTCAAAGATCAAGTGACCATAGGTGTGTGGGGTCATTTCTGGGTCTTCAATTTTATTCCATTGCTCCACCTGTCTGTCATTATACCAGTACCATGAAGTTTTTATCACAATTGCTCTGTACTACAGCTTGAGGTCAGGCATGGTGATTCCACCAGAGGTTCTTTTATTGTTGAGAATAGTTTTTGCTTTCTAGTTTTTTTGTTTTTTATTTTTTTTCTAGATGAAATTGCAAATTGCTCTTTCTAACTCAGTAAAGAATTGAGTTGGAATTTTGGTGGGGATTGCATTGAATCTGTAGATTGCATTAGCAGGATAGCTATTTTTACTATATAAATCCTGCTAATCCATGAGCATGGGAGATCTTTCCATCTTCTGAGATCTTCAATTTCTTTCTTCAGAGACTTGAAGTTCTTGTCATACAGATCTTTCACTTCCTTAGTTAGAGTCAAGCAAGGTATTTTATATTGTTTGTGACTATTGTGAAAGGTGTTGTTTCCCTAATTTCTTTCTCATCCTGTTTATCCTTTGTGTAGAGAAAGGCCATTGATTTGTTTGATTTAATTTTATATCCAGCTACTGCACTGAAGCTGTTTATGTTTAGGAGTTCTCTGGTGGAATTTTTAGGGTCACTTGTATATATTATCATAGCATTTGCAAATAGTGAAATTTTTACTTCTTCCTTTCCAATTTGTATCCCCTTGACCTCCTTTTGTTGTCTAATTGCTCTGTCTAGGACTTCAAGTACTATATTGAATAGGTAGGGAGAAAGTGGGCAGCCTTGTCTAGTCCCTGATTTTAGTGAGATTGCTTCCAGCTTCTCTCCATTTACTTTGATGTTGGCTACTGGTTTGCTGTAGATTGCTTTTATTATGTTTTGGTATGGGCCTTGAATTTCTGATCTTTCCAAGACTTTTATCATGAATGGGTGTTGGATTTTGTCAAATGCTTTCTCAGAATCTAAGGAGATGATCATGTTGTTTTTGTCTTTGAGTTTGTTTATATAGTGGATTACGTTGATGGATTTCTGGATATTAAACCATCCCTGCATCCTTGGGATGAAACCTACTTGGTCATGATGGATGATTCTTTTGATGTGTTCTTGGATTAGTTTTTTTGTGAATTTTATTGAGAGTTTTTGTGTTCATATTCATAAGGGAAATTGTTCTGAAATTCTCTATCTCTGTTGGGTATTTATGTGGTTTAGGTATCAGAGTAATTGTGGCTTAGTAGAATGAATTGGGTAGAGTACCTTCTGTTCCTATCTTGTGGAATAGTTTCAGAAGAACTGCAATTAGGTTTTCTTTGAAGATCTCATAGAACTCTGCACTAAACCCATCTGGCCCTGAGCTTTTTTTTTTTTTTTTTTGGTTGGGAGACTATTAATGACTGCTTCTATTTCTTTAGGGGAAATGTGACTGTTAATATTGTTAATCTGAACCTGATTTAACTTTGGTACCTGTTATCTGTCTAGAAATTTGTCCAGTTCATCCAGGTTTTTCAATTTTTTTTTTTTTAGTATAGCCTTTTGTAGAAGAATCTGATATTGTTTTGGATCATTTGTTATGTCTCCCTTTTCTTTTTTGATTTTGTTAATTAGGATGCTGACCCTGTACCCTCTAGTGAGTTTGGCTAAGGGTTTATCTAACTTGTTGATTTTCTCAAAGAATTCAGCTCCTGGTTTGTTTGATTCTTTGAGTAGTTCTTTTTCTTTCCACTTGGTTGATTTCACCCCTACATTTGATTATTTCCTACCATCTACCCAAGGAGTCCCTTGGGTGAATTTGCTTTCTTTTGTTCTAGAGCTTTTAGGTGTGCTGACAAGCTGCTAGTGTATGCTCTCTAGTTACTTTAGGAGGCACTCAGAGTTATGAGATTTCTTCTTAAGAATGCTTTCATTGTGTCCCCAAAGTTTGGGTATTTTGTGGCTTCATTTTCATTAAACTCTAAAAAGTCTTTAATTTCTTTCTTTATTTCATCCTTGATCAACTAACTTATCATTGAGGAGAATTTTGTTCAGTTTCCATGTGAATGCTGGCTTTCTATTATTTATGTTGTTATTGAAGATCAGCCTTAGTCCATGGTGTCCTGTTAGGATGCATGGGACAATTTCAATATTTTTGTATCTGTTGAGGCCTGCTTTGTGACTAATTATATGGTCAATTTTGGAGAAGGTAAAATGAGGTGCTGAGAAGAAGGTATATCCTTTTGTTTTAGGATAAAATGTTCTGTAGATATTTGTTAAATCCATTTCTTTCATAACTTCTGTTAGTTTCACTGTGTCTCTGCTTAATTTCTGTTTCCAGGATCTGTCCATTGGTAAGAGTGGGGTGTTGAAGTTTCCCACTATTATTGTGTGAGGTACAGTGTGTGCTCTGAGCTTTACTAAAATATCTTTAATGAATGTGGCTGCCCTTGCATTTGGAGCATAGATATTCAGAATTCAGAGTTCATCTTGTCGATTTTACCTTTGATGAGTATTAAATGGCCCTCCCTGTCTTTTTTGATAACTTTGGGTTGGAACTCAATATTATTCGATATTAGACTGGCTACTCCAGCTTGTTTCCTCTGACCTTTGCTTGGAAAATTGTTTTCCAGCCTTTCATTCTGAGGTAGTGTCTGTCTTTCTCCCTGAAATTGGTTTCCTCTAAGCAGCAAAATGTACTTTTTGTGTGGTCTATGTCTTTTTGGGGGGTAATTGAGTCCATTGATATTAAGAGATATTAAGGAAATGTAATTATTACTTATTTTGTTTTGTTTTGTTTTTGTTTTTTTCATTTAGTCAATTCTTTTATCTATTTATTTATTTATTTATTTATTTATTTATTTATTTATTTATTATTAGAGAATTTCTTCATTTACATTTCAAGTGTTATCCCATAAGTCCCCTATACCCTGCCCCTGCCCTGCTCCCCTACCCACCCACTCCCAATACTTGGCCCTGGCATTCCCCTGTACTGAGGCTTATAGACATTGTTAGACCAAGGGCCTTTCCTCCACAATAATGGCCAACTAGGCCATCTTCTAATACATATGACATGAGCTCTGGGGGTTCTGATTAGTTCATATTGTTGTTCCATCCATAGGGTTGCAGACCCCTACAGCTCTTGGGTACTTTCTCTACCTCCTACATTGGGGACCCTGTGCTCTGTCCTATAGATGATTGTGAGCATCCACTTCTGTATTTGTCAGGGACTGTGAAAGCCTCACAGGAGACAGCTATATCAGGGTCCTTTCAGCAATATCCTGCTGGTGTATGCTGTAGTGTCTGCATTTTGTGGCTGATTATGTGATGGACCACCCTGGTGGGGCACTCTCTGGATGGTCCATCCTTTCATTTTAGCTCCAAACTTTGTCTCTGCACCTCCTTCCATGTATATTTTAATCCCTATTCTAGGGAGGAATGAAGTATCCACACGTTGGTCTTTCTTGATTTTCTTGTGTTCTCAGAAAACTGGACATAGGGCTTCCTGTTATTTCTGTTGATATAGTTTTGATTCTGTTCTTGTGGCTGTCTTCTTTTAGGTTTGCTGAAGGATTAATTTCTTCCTTTTTCTAGGGCATAGTTTCTGTCCTTGTATTGGTGTTTTTCTGTTATTATCCTTTAAAGGGCTGGATTCATGGAAATATATTGTGTGAATTTGGTTTTATCATGGAATACTTTGCTTTCTTCATCTATGGTAATTTAGAGTTTTTCTGGGTATAGTAGCACAAGATGTCATTTGTGTTCTCTGAGTGTTTGTATAACATCTGTCCAGGATTTTCTGGCTTTCATAGTGTCTGGTGAGAAATCTGGAGTAATTCTAATAGACCTGCTTTTATATGTTACTTGACCTTTTTCCTTTACTGCTTTTAATATTCTGTCTTTATTTAGTGCATTTGTTGTTCTGATTGTTATGTGTTAGGAGGAATTTCTTTTCTCGTACAGTCTATTTGGAGTTCTGTAGGCTTCTTGTATGTTCATGGGCACTTCTTTTTTTAGGTATGGGAATTTTTCTTTTATAAATTGTTGAAGATATTTGCTGGCCCTTTAAGTTGAAAATCTTCATTCTCCTCTACTCCTGTTATCCATATAGGTTTGATCTTCTTATTGTGGCCAGGATTTCCTGGATGTTTTGAGTTAGGATCTTTTTGCATCTGACATTTTCTTTGATTATTTATTGTGTCCATGTTCCCTATGGAATCTTCTGCACCTGAGATTCTCTCTTTCATCTCATGTATTCTGTTGCTGATGCTTGTATTCATGGTTCCTGATTTCTTTCCTAGGGTGTCTATCTCCAGAGATATCTCCCTTTGGGTTCTCTTTAGTATGTCTTTCCTGGCAAGGAATCATTTATTTAACAGCCAGCCCATTATACCCAGTAGAACACATCTGGTCTTAGTCTTAGTAGTAAGTGGCATTTGTTTTCCCAATAGACAATGGAGTCTTAATGTCTAATGGTATCAGTTGAGGGACTTGCTGTGATTGTAAAAGCCAATATCAATGTACATCACCAGCTCTTAATCTTCATCACTGAGTTCTTCTTACATGGATTGGTATCAATTTTTAGAATAATTTGGATAAAGCTCTTTGGGTTCTGCTGAAATTCAATCAGTTAGGCAGAGAAGATTCCAAATGGAACTTTGGGAATGTCATGCTATCTGCACATCTTGAGCAGCTCAAATAGACTTTGGCTGTCTGAGCTCTCATACTTAGCCCTGTAGATTTCTTGAAATAGAAGTTTGGCCCAGTTTCTACTGAGGTTCCTTCTTTTTCCTGGTGATTAGAGACAAGTTTTTCACTGAGGAAAATGCTATTAGAGGTCTCTGAAACCAACCAAAGCCCCAAAACATCCAAGTTTCAACATTTCTTTATATAGTCTGTGTGAATATAGATGTTGGATATTTTATTCAAGATTCTTCTTATATAACCTGGTTTGACATCTAGTGTGATACTATGATGAGTAGCTCTTATATTAATATACATGTATATTATATATTAGATAGTAGATGGTCTTGAAGGTAATTCTCATGGGATACAAAGAAAGAATATTTTGTTTCACAGTTACAAAATACTCAACTCAAATGATTGCTCTTGAATCCCAAACTATCTCAGTAGAGAGATTGATGATTCTTTTAGAATATCAACTTAAATGTCAACTTGGTCACTAGTCACTCCTCATACAACTATTTTTAATGATACTTCATAAATAGACCTACCCATGAAACTTCAGGTAATTTACAACAATATGATGAACATTGCCTGCTTGTTCCATGGCCACACCATAAAGATGGTCAGCCTAACATATTATGTTAACATAAGATTGTTCCTATTTATTTTACTTCAATTAAAAACTATTAGTTATTTTGTCTAACAGCCTTATGAATACCTGTGGTTCCTGTCACCTTGAGAATAGATTTTTTTGTGTGTGCTCATAGAAAGATTAGATATAGATGATATAGATATAGATAGATATAGATAGATACACATATGAAGCTTTGTTACATGAACTTAAAAAATCTCTGTTATTTGGTATCTGATAATCAAAATAGTCAACAAAGAAGAATATTAACTTTCCACAGAGAGCATTTTCATCTGATATATTATAAACAACCTGCCCTCACAATGACTTATATACCTTGCCAGAAAGGACTTGAATAAATATTGAGTCCACATGATGAAAGAAAGAGGATTGTTTTGAACATTTAATTTTATGTACGTGTGTGTGTGTGTGTGTGTGTGTGTGTGTGTCTGAGTCTGTGTCTGTGTCTGTGTCTGTGTGTGTCTGTGGAGGCCAGAAAAGTGCACTAGGTTTGTATCCTGGAGCACAAGTTGTAGGTGATTGCAAACCTTCAAACTTATCAAACTTGAGTAGTGAAAACTAATTTCAAGTTCTGTGAAATAGCAGCAAGCTCTCTAAACTGCTATGCCATTTCTCCAGCCCTAAGAATATTGCTTTGAAAACACTTACTCAGACCCTTCAGAAATGAAGAGAAATGTGTTCATGTAAAACTAAAGTAGATTTCTTATTGAAATATAGAAAGTATTGAAAACAGATGAAAATAAAATAAGAGAAAATCTGATTCCAAGAGGTACTGATACAAATTTATGCAGTACTGATTTCACAAATATGTACAATCTTCATATATTATTATACTGTGTATGCTTGCAGAAGACTACAAGGAATAAAATGTATGAATATTTCAGTAAATGTACATTTATGTATTTAAATTTTCTGATGTTAGTAAAGCATAAAAGTTTTATCTATGTGCATTTATTATAAAAGAAAGTAAAATTTATAATTTGATGTACTTAATTTTCTTTGTCAAATACTCTAGTGGTGAATATAATATATTCCATCAAATATATTTTATATGGGATATTTGCTTATCCCATATTTTTATTTGTAACTAATTTCAATATCCACTACTAATCATGGAATAGTTTAATTTTCCTTATATTAAGGAGATTGCTTTAATGTTTCAGTGAAAATCTACTGGCAGTTGGGCATTTTGAAATAAAAAAAATTGTTTCAATTTTTTATATATCCATATGCATGAAATGTTTCCAGTAAAATAATGATGTTCTGAGCTTTAAATTTCATATTGGAATTTATTTTTTCACATTAAAAAGTTCAAAATTTGCAGTTTTAATACTTTCAATCATGAAAGGTATTTACCATGTATACTGGCTAGTTTTGTGTCAACTTGACACAGGCTGAAGTTATCACAGAGAAAGGAGCTTCAGTTGGGGAAATGCTTCTATGAGATCCATCTGTAAGGCCTTTCCTCAACTAGTGATCAAGGGGGAGAAGTCCCTTTGTGGGTGGTGCCATCTCTGGGCTGGTAGTCTTGGTTCTATGAGAGAGCAGGTTGAGCAAGCCAGAGGAGGCAAGCTAGTAAAGAACATCCCTTCGTGGCCTCTGCATCAGCTCCTGCTTCCTGAACTGCTTGAGTTCCAGTCCTGACTTCCTTGATGATGAACAGCAGTATGGAAGTGTAAGCTGAATAAACCCTTTCCTCCCCAACTTGCTTCTTGGTCATGATGTTTGTGCAGGAATAGAAACCCTGACTAAGAGACCAGGATACTATAAGTCATCAGAAAATCCGAAATTCTCCATCTCTGTAAAAAACCCAAATTTTCTTTATAAGGAAATAGAAACTGGTAGCTGAGAAGGTGGATCAGTTCATAAAGTGTTTTCTAGGAACCCTGAGGACCAGATTTTGACCCTTAGCAATTGTGTGTGAGTCTTGTTATGACAAAAAAGGAGCTTACTGTCGAACCAATGCAGTCAAATCTGTGAATACTAAGTCCAAGTGAGAGATCCCGCATCAGCAATTGAAGAAGTCACCTGATACTTACCTCCGGCATCTCTACCCACATTTGTAGCCAAGAAACAACAGCCTGTGTTGTGCTGTATAATATAGCAAGGTATGAAGGCCAAGCTGGCAGCTTCACAATTATAACAGAAGCCTGAGAGTGTTCAGACTTAGAAAAAGTGAACGGAATAACCACACAGTAACAACTCAGAATCTGTGCTGAAGGAATGATGAGGTTGAAGATCTGAGACTCAATCCCAACATTTTATCTTAAGAGCCTTGAGTTACAAGATTGAGTCTGCACTCTCTATGTTTCAAAGCTTTACACATATGTGTTATCTAGTCTTGCTATTATAAAATGTGTGCATTTTGCTAAATATATATGAGTTACAGACATGACAGAAAATCATGTGAGCTACTGCAATATCCTGAAACAAATTTCTCAAATATATTCTCCTCCCAGAATGCTACTGAGAAAGACACACACACACACACACACACACACACACACACACATATATATTCTGGAAGAGGGAGATTTTTGTTTGAACCAAAAGTTTCAAGAGTTTGCTATAACACAGTGTCTTTTAGAAATGTCAGAATTTACACCTTCCAACAACAACAACAACAAAAATCTCACCAAGGTAACTGCCTAAACATGAGAAGAACAAGGAACACTCCAATGGAAATGCCAAAGAAGACTGGGAAAGGCCATCCTACCTCCACCCTACACAAAAATCTACATAAAAATAAATGCTGAGACTGAAAGAAATAATCCTCATTAGGGAAGAGCACACAGCCTTGTCCAATACCTTAAAACATGCATAAATGTAACATAATAGAAAATGAGTATGTTATACTTGAGAAGATATGTGTATATGCATAAACATATATGAATTTGTGGGTATATGCACAATTAATGGAAAAAGAGTCATGAAATTTAAAGAGATCAAAGACAGCCACCTGTATGTTTGTGTATTCAGTGTAGGAAATGGAGACTCAACAACGATGCAACCACTTAACTGACTGAGCTATTCACCCAGATTGTTTTATGTGACTTTTAAAGCTTTGCAAAACTTCTGAAGGATTCTCCAGATTAAGACACATTTACATTTTGTCCTAGTAATCTGCAATCACTGTGATCAGACAGCTTTGAGCAAGTCTAAATATTTTGAATTAACTCATGTTTAAATTTTATTTCCTCCATGTAGTTTTTGTGCAAGCTGCTTAAGCTGTGATATTCAGTTTCTCATCTGAACATAAAATAAAAACTAAGTTATTAAAGTTTCTTGTTATTCTATGTGGATGCAAACTAAATGATTTTGAATAAATTATCACAATATTCAGCGCTTATTACACATAAGATACTAACTTGTCTCAACGTTTCTTCCTGAAGTTATACAAAGCACAAAATTATGAGGCTTAAAATTTTTATGTGTGTTTTTGTGAGTACAAGTGGAGATTCAAAAAGGTACTGACAGATTTGTCAATAATTCAAAATGAATATTCACTTACTAATTGGTAGGGTATGGGCATGTTAAGATGTAAAAATTTAAAAGTAAAGGAAACTACCAGAAAATGTGTCTATGGCAACTCAGAGTATATGTGAAGATCTAAATTATGAAAATAATATGTGTAAAAAACAAAGTATATAAAGAGGCTAAATAGAGCAAAGTATTGAAAATATCTTTACCAAAATGCAAAAACAGAATGTTCCAATGATACGGGTTTTAAAGATTCTAGTTTACTTTGCAGGGATCAGGGGTAGTAGAAACTTTTATTAGAAGCCAGTCATGATAGGCCTACCTAAATTTGTTTTCAATATAAACATGCCTAGTTAAAATTGTCTATGAGTTTATGCATAAACAGTACCTTATAACCAAACATGGCTAAAATACTCATTAGCTAAGTTAACTACTTCATAATAGCATTCAAATGTTTGACACCCTGCCATTTTACAGGAATTCTTCTGCTTGCCTTTCCTAGTGTTTGAGTATTAAGTTCCCTTGTTATTCCATCAGAGTGCTTGCAATGTTTTTCTGTTTGATAAATTTTATTTATATAATCCTAAAATTGCTGAATATTATGAATTCTTTGTGTTTTTAATAATATGTGCATTTATTTTTAATTCTACTTTTGTGTCTATCAGGTTTATTAATCACACTTTATGTAATATATATTCCATGACTTTGAATTACACATCACCTTCCAACACTTGCTTTCTTGGTTCAGCATATATTCCTGAACTTAAAGAGATAGTAGGGATGCTAGGTTATATAGGGATCTCCCAGATAAAATTCAAGTAAAAATATACAGAGTATGTTCAAATAGGTGTGCTGTATTTCATACATAACCATATTTTAAAATATCCTTCAACCAAAATATTTCTCTACTTTTTTCCCATTTTTTATTAGATATTTTCTTAATTTACATTTCAAATGCTATTCCAAAAGTCCCCTGCTCCCCTGTCCACCCACTCCCACTTCTTGGCCCTGGCGTTCCCCTGTATTGGGGCATACAAAGATTGCAGTACCAAGGGGCCTCTCTTCCCAATGATGACCGACTAGGCCATCTTCTGCTACATGTGGAGCTAGAGACACAAGTTCTGGGGGTTCTGGTTAGTTCATATTGTTGATCCTCTTCTAGGGTTGCAAACCGCTTCAGTTCCTGTGGTTCTATCTCTAGCTTCTCCATTGTGGGCCCTGTGTTTTCTCTTATAGATGATTATGAGCATCCACTTCTGTACAAGACAGCTATATCAGGGTCTCTTAAATAGGCACTAGCTGTCCTATGCCATAGTGTCTGAGTTTAATGACTGATTATGTGATGGATCCCCCGTGGTGGGGTAGTTTAATTTGAAATAAAAATGACTAGATATGTTCATTATTTGCTTAGTGTCAAGTACAAGAACCCTTGGGAGGAGATTAATCAAATGGAGAGATAATAACTAAATAGGTAAACTATAAATTGAAATAGTATTGTAATATTACCTTAAGTGTTACTAAAACTGAATTTGTAGACTACTTTTATTTCTGCCTGAAAGTCTATAGCATATTCAATGCAAGAAATTCCAAAGGAAAAGATAAAAGATATCAAATTTTATCAAAAACCCTGATTTGGGCCATCTCACAAATTTATAATAAAGAAGAGAAAATGTATTAAAGATAAATGACTGGATGGGAGTGGTGGCACATGCCTTTAATCCCAGCACTGGGGAGGCAGAGACAGGCAGATTTCTGAGTTCCAGGCCAGCCTGGTCTACAAAGTGAGTTCCAGGACAGCCAGGGCTATACAGAGACACCCTGTCTCAAAACAACAAACAAACAGAAAAAAAAAAAAAAAAAAAAAAAAAAAAAAAAAAAAAAAAAAAAAAAAAAAAAAAAAAAAAAAAAAAAAAAAAAAAAAAAAAAAAAAAAAAAAAAAGGACCAAGCCAGACACTGGTGGAACATGCTTTTAATCCCAGCCCTTGGGAGGTCGAGGCAGGCAGATCTCTATGAGGTCAAGACCAGCCTAGTCTACAAAGCAAGTACCAAGGAAGTCAAGGCTATAAAAACAAACCCTGCCATGGAAAACAAAACAAAACAAAACAGAGCAAATCAAAACGGAAGTGATCAAAAGCATGATACATATACATCAGGAAGACAGATTATGTAAATGGGAATTAAAATTTCTTGAAAATGAAAGTCACATTTATGAGATAATTACAGAAAATAATTCTAACTAAATAGAAGCTCACTGAAAGGCAGTAGTCTGAAACTTCAGGCAAGAAGAACAGGGAATTTCAAATTTTTCAGAGGAGAACCCTCTGTGTATATGAGCCCAAGTGGTGGGTGCTCTATCAGTTTTTGCCAACAGTAAGAGTAGTTGAATTATATCCACATGTTTTATTTTCAGCAATACTGGAATTATGTATTTTAGGGAAGATGGATGTAGTTGAAGATAATCATATTGGATTAATTCAGACATAGACAAATAGGTTTTATTTTGTTCATCATTCTTGCATTTTTATATCAATGCATAAAACCATGCATGTATATGTATTATGAAGTAGAAATGAAGCTGTTGGAGGAACAAATGGTACTCACAGGGGAAAAGACGAGGTAAACAGGGAACAGTTGTAAATGAATATTTGTATCATCATCCTTAAGTAACATAGTACTGCTTCAGTGAAAACAAATGTGTGATTTGAAAAGAATGTTAACAATAGAAAAGCAATGTTAGGAGCACAAGAAATGAAAACTTAAAAGATGTACAGGTGTTATGGAATATCTGAAATAATAAGATTTGGGGGAATACAATAAAGTCAGTTTGGATGCATGGTGGCTGGCTATCATGAACCCCTGCCCTGTACACACCCCAGAAACCGAGCAAGGCGCTGTGACCCATTCCCATATTGTCACATCCAATGCATTTAATTGCAACAGATTAAGCTGTGAGAGAAACTCTTAACAAAGACTCTGCCTATTCCAGAAAGGACATCACCCCAGACAGATCAGAAAGTAAGGAGTCAAATATGAATTAGCTTGAGAAAGGTACAGCTAGGAAGAAACCAGGGCATTTGCCCACACGTGTACACTAACAAATAGACCACAACCTCAGGACATGATATCATGATATTGCTTTCATTTTGGTATCTTGTCTTCTTTACAAGAAACTTGGTCTTTAGGAGTACTTTAGGAAGAAATACACAGTAAGGATAATACAGTCCCATAGGATATGGGAAAACAGATCAATTGACCTTGAAAAATATAATACCTCAGTTATGAACGTTTACAAAACTATCTTTAAAATCTGCAAGGTAAAACCCATTCTGCTGCTCCCTGCCTTGGGGCAACCGTCTCTGATGTGTCTTTGCACAGTTTCTTGTGCTCAGCTTTGCTTCCACTGTGTTTGCAAATTAGCATCTCCTCAAAATGCTCTGGAGTGAATATCATCTTTCAAAAACAAAAGAAAAGTGGAATTCTGCAGCACCTGCAAAAGTACCATGTTCAATGACACTATTATTTAAAATAACAAATAATTTTGTGAAAGACAGAGTAGTAATTTTTTGAATATAGAGTATTAGTGATGGCAAAATCAAATTTTGTCTAGTTGAGTGTGGTCCAGGAGAAAGAGAAAATAGCAGATTATGTGGGGATGGTTGCAACTTGTTTTTAATAAAATTTATTATGAGCTATATTTCCTGCTTTTATATAGTATGTCAAATTTTTATTAAGTTTATCTGAAATTATCTGATATTTACTACTCTGAACTTATACACAATAAGTGGTAACTAAAAACTCACTAGAAATTATTTTAATTACTTTTTTTTTTTCTGTCCAGCCATTGCCTCTCTCCTGACCCCTGTTTCTACACTTCCTCATCCCATTCCTCCTCCCACCCTATTCCAAGAGTATGTTCCCTCACACCCTGCCCGGCCTCCCCACTCCCAGTAACCTTAATTCTCTCTAGGGTTAGGTTCCTCTTCTCCCACTGAGGCCAGACCTGACAGTCCTCTGCTGTATATGTGTCAGGGGGTCTTGGACCAGCTCATATATACTGCCTGGTTGGTGGTTCAGTGTCTGAGAGATGGCAGGTGTCCAAGTTAGCTGAGACTGCTGGTCTTCCTATAGGATAGTCCTCCTCCTCACCTTCTTTCAGCCTTTCTTTCATTCAACCACAGGGGTCCCCAACTTCATTCCAATGGTAGGGTATAAGTATCTGTATGTATCTCAGTCAGCTGCTTCTTGGGCTTGTCAGATGACAACCCTGCTATGCTCCTGTCTGTAAGCACACCATAGTATCAGTAATAGAGTCAGGCCTTGGAGCATTTCTTTGAGATGGATTCCAAGTTCAGCCAGCCACTGCATCTCCTTTCCCTCAGTCTTTTCTCCATTTTTTTTAAATCCCTGCAGTTCTTTTAGACAGGAATAATTCTGGGTCAGAGCTTTTGACTGTGGGGTGGCAACCACATCTCTCCACTTATGACCTGTCTTTCTACTGGAGGTGGAGTTTCCTCTCCCAACTGTTGATCATTTCATATAAAGTCCCTTCCCTTGAGTCCTGAGAATCTTTCACCTTCCTGGTCTCTGATACTTTCTAGAGTGTCCTCCTCCCACCTCCTACCACCCATGTTTGCCTATTTCCATTTATTCTGCAGGCCCTCAGGACTTCATTCTTGTCCCCCCCCTCCCCATACATGATCAGGTTCTCCTTCCCCCACCCCCAGCTCCCCCCTCTCATTCAGGTTCCTCCTTCCCTTTGAATCCCATGATTATTTTCTTCTCCCTCCCAAGTGAAATTCAGGCATCTTCACTTGGGCTGTTCTGCCTGTTAATCTTCTTGAGTTCTGTGGATTATATCCTAGGTATTCTGTACATTTTTGGCTATTACACACTCATTAGTGAATGCATATGATGCATATCCTTTGGGGTCTGAGTTACATCACTCAGGATGATATTTCTTTAGTTCCATCCATTTGCCTGCAAAACTCAAGGTCTACTTGTCTTATTCTTCCTGAAACACCCATGATATTTGAATCCTAACAAAACTGTTACATTCACATTGCTAGCAATCAACTTACCTGTTTTCTCTTGAGGTACTTGTTATCATTTTGGGAAGATATGGTATTTTTCCTCTGATGCTTTAATGTGTACTTGCCAATTAATGTTAATCTTTTATATATACATGATCTAATCCTAAAAACCTGATAATTCACAGTTATGTAACCCTCATTCAGTTCATACTACATATTTTCATAAAGACATTGGGTGAGGACATTCACAGCATGGGGCATAGGACCGGATTTGCTATACGAGAACTAAGTAGACCGAATAAGATATGAGGTTATACACTCAGTGAACTAATTACATATTCATTTGACAAAGAGTCAAATGTTGTTGAGGACAAATTGGACAATCACTTCATCTACAAAGAGCCTGGCTTAAGAGGCGCATCATCATGTTTCAAAGGCTGAATTGAGTAAGATCTGTACTCAGCAGCAGCAGCAAGTCAAACTTTTAGCTACATAACAGCCACAGATCCATCATGAAACATCAGGGGAACATGGAGTAAGAAAGATGGCTTCGTAGAGAACTAGACCTAACGACATGACTCTTGAACATACTGGAAAAGCTCATACAAGAGTTGTGTTCATGTTTCTTTCTTAATTTAAGCTTCTTTTCTCATCCTTTCTTCTTCAGATTTAGCTATTAGTCAGTGACATTTTTGTAAGCCAATAATTAGGCTTTTGGCACTTTTTAACAAGTTTCATATATTGTATGTGCTTTCTAATTCAATATTATTCACTAATTTTAAAGAAATATTTTGAATTTAATGTTCATGCCTGGGGAAATGTTTCATATTGCAAATGTATATTGCTTTGAGAATTTATCTCCTTGTAACATGTTAAATTGGATGAGGAAACTAAGAATATTAACATATGTTCCACTTACAATTAATAGGAATTATAGATATATGACTTTTGTTAAAAGGCTCATGTTTAGTAGTAGCTGTCATTATCTGCATCCTTGACTTTTGTAGTATCCCAGATGATCACTGACTAGCCCATTTGGGTTAATTATCTAATCATAAGGTCACAAGTAGATAGTTACATACATCTGCTTGGACCTTTGAAACTTTAAGAAAAGGCTTTTAGCATTTTCAGTGAATTGAAAACCTGACAAGTATTCTTTGAAGCTTTGCTACTTGGTATTATAAGGTTCTCCACAGGCTCTCCATAAAATATCTAACAATACCACAATGTCAGTCATAAGAATCATCTCTTTGTGTTGGTAAAGAGAATAAAAACAACCTCCTAAAACAATATATTATATTGCTATTGCCCTGGGTTTCCTTATTGATCTTGAAGGTAAGACATAATTTTGAAAACATCATATACTCGGGGCAAAAAAGGAACTGAATTACTAGCTGCATGACTGACTTCTGTTTCTGATAGTATGCTGACATACAATGCACACTGCCTAGGGAGAAAAGTAAACAATATTCCTATTGTGGTCTGTGAAACACAATCATGACTATCTCAACACAATACCTTCAAAGGTATTGTAATGACACCCACAGATTTGAGTTTTTCCAAAAGCTATATAATTGGACTTAAAGCCTACTAAATAGATGGATTCATGTATGGCATTATAAACCTAGCTGCCTATTCAAGACTACAACTGAATGGATATGAAAATGCAATATACACAAACTCACAGGAAATGATGGAGGGAGTTTTAAGGGCAAGTTCATATCACGAAGTACCTACTTTAAAATAGTTGGCACATCTCATATTGTCCACTTAAGGATACAGTAGAGAGATTTCGAGTAAAAAGAAGAAATAATATAAGAATGGAATAGATCAAAAGACATAATCAAACTCAGGGCTAAAATCAATAAAATATAAAGAAAGAAACAAATAAAACACAATAAAAAGAATCAATAAAAGAAAATCTTGGTTCTTTGAGAAGATAAATAAGATTGACTAACCCTTAGTGAAATTAATAGAAAAGTAGAGAAAGAATATTCAAATTATCAAAAGTAGAGGAAAAAGGAGGAGAATATCATCATAGACTACAAGGATATTCAGAGAAATATATGGACATTCTTTAAAAACCTGTACTGAACCAAATAATAAAATCTAATTTTTAAAAAAGGATTTTATATATATATATATATATATATATATATATATATATATATATATATATATATATCACCTACAAATGTTAAATCGAGTTCAGACTACAACTGTAAACAGACCAATAAGACCCAGTGAAATAGAAGCTGTAATTAAAATCTCCCAAACAAAAAGCCCAGGGCCAGATGGTTTTATTGCAGAATTCAACTATATTTTTAAAGAATAATTAACAGCACCACTTCTCAAATTATTCCACAAAATAGAAACAAAAATACTCTTTTGAATAAGGCCGCAATTACCCTGATAGCCAAACTGCATGAATATATAACAAATAAAGAGAATTAAAGGCCAATTTTATCTATAAGCATAGATGCAAAAATTTTTGACAAAATACTTGTAAACTGATTCTAATTACACATCAAAAAGAGTATCCATTTTGATAAAGTAGATATCATCCCGGAGAAGCAGGGATGATTCAGTGTATTTATGGACACACACACACACACACCAAAACAAAAACAAAAATCCAAAAAATAAAAACTAAAAAATAAAATGTCAAAATAGTTAAAAAGTAATTTTAAACCATAATAGAACTGCTGGATTTTTTATTGAGCCCAACCTCAAATAATACCACTTAGCTATAGTAATTGAAACAGCATGCTATTTCCAGAAAAACAGATATTGTTCAGTAGAATAGAACTGAACATATGAATAATTTCGCAAACCTTGGATATTTACGAAGACACCAGAAAAACACACTGTCAGAAAAGGTAGTATCTTTCGTAAATGATGTTGGTCAATCTGGATTGCTGCATGTAGAAGAATTTCAATGAATCAATACTTACAACCAGCACAAAATCTAATTCTGAAAGCATGTAAGACCTCAGTATAAAACCAGATACAATGATTATTATAGACATGAAAGTGTGCAGTAGACTTTAACTAGTTATTATAGAAAACTACTTTCTTAATAGAACATTATTTGCATAGGTACTTTTAGAAAAAAATAATAAATGGGTCTCATGAACCTGAAAATATTGTCTATGGTAAAAGACACTATCATTCACACACATTTCCATATTATAGAATGTAAAAGACTTTTTACCAACTATTCATCCAATAAAAAGCTAATATCTATCTGTATAAAGAACTAAAAACCTGGCTATTAAAATCCAAGTAGCCCAATTTAAACATGGGGTACATATTTAAACAGAATTTTTGAAGGAATAAACAAAAAGAGCTGAGAAACATTTGAAGAAATGTTCAACATCCCTAGTATCAGGGACATTAGACCAGCCCTTGTGTGCTCTTTGGTTGGTGAATCAGTATCTGGGAGTTCCTAGGGGTCCAGTTAGTTAAGACTTTTTATCTTCCTATGGGTTTGCCATCTACTTCACTTCCTTCAATCCTTCCCCTAACTAGGGCTTCCTGCCCTCAGTCCAATGCTTGGCTGTGGGTATGTGCATCTATTTCAGCCAGCTGCTGGTAGAGCCCTCAGATTGTCAGAAGTAGAGATCCATTTTCTCAGAAATGAGGTGTAATAATTGAGGAGACCTTGTACTGCAGTATTGCTGAAAAAAAAATACAGAAGATATAAAACTTCTCTCTGGATTACAAGATTATCACCAGTTTTTACTCTACACTTACAGATCTGCAGATCTCCTTCGGTGTAGGTGAGGTCATTGCTCAATACTTTCAGCATAGCTTTTGGCAACTTCACATACTTCTTTAACACATCTCATTGGCATTTATGTCAATTATCTGTTATGAACTAAGATGATCTGAGTTACTAATAACAATCTGTAAGTTATTCAATTATAGAATAGCCTTTAACTTTAAACCCACAGGATTAAAAGGTTCATCTACCAGTTTCTTTGCCCATTCAAAGATAATTCTACAAAACCTGTTTTCTAATGGGAATATCACTAGTGGAATAAAATCCCTGTGTTATACAGTGGTAAAAATGTTTCTCAATGCATCTCTGGTGTATTAGTAGGGTTTTTTGATCCTTAATTAGCCGAGCTCAGTTCTTTCCAATGCAATATTATTCAAAATAAATTAGTAAAAGTAACAAAAGTGGTTTAAAAGGCCAGCTTCAAGAACTTTCAGAAACGTTCTTCAAATCACCTTGCTTTGCCAATTTAATAGCCCATGAAACTAGTCCTAATTTGTGACTTGGCTCCTTTCTTAAGCTTAAAAAAATAATAGTTTCAGAAAATTAAGTTCACGTGTATACAATACTGTGTCAGACTCAGTAGAATTTTTTAAAAATTCAATATTTGTTTTTATGTGTGAAAGTGGGCTAATTAAATAAGCCCTAAAATTGAGTTGACCATATTACCAGCGAAGCCTAAAGACAGTCTAATGAAAAATAGTCAAAAATATTAGTGGGCAAGGTACCTATATGATTGAAAATCAGTGATGAGTATCATGTTAAGATCTGCAGTTTCTGAGTTTTGTCAATATGATTCTTGCATATAAGACAAGTGTAGCAATAGATCATCATTGTCAAAATAGATATACTTGTCATAATAGCAACATGATTGAAAACACATCAAGAATCATTGTCTTAGTTAGGGTTGCCATTGCTATGAAAAGGCACTGTGACCAAAGAAACTCTTGTAATGGTCAACTGTCATTGAGGCTAAATTACTGGTTCAGAGGTTCAGTCTGTTATTATCAAGGCAGAAGACTGGCCATGTCCAGGAAAATGTGGGGCTAGAAGATATGTAAGTTCTACATCTTTATCCAAAGTCAAACAAGAGAAGATTGACTTCCATGTGGTTATGAGAAGGATCTCATTGCTTACCCCGTCCCCCCACAATGACACATTTCTTCCAACAAGGATACACTACTCCAACAAGGCACTTCCTGGACCAAGCATATTCCAGCCACAACAATCATCATTAGTGATCCTTAATGTAAAACACATATCTTTGACATAACTAAAAATGGAATAATAACAATCTTCTTGGCATCTGAAACACAGTGATAGTAAAACAAAATTATGTGTGAGTAAAAAGGTTTCTTTAAAAGCAATGGAAAATAGTACTCCCCTTGCTGTTTCTAAATTAAAGTCATTTCTCAGACATAGCAATGATACTTTTGTGGGAAGGACATAGACACTTAAAGGATACAGCTACAGTAATTACCACAATTGTAGTAATTACTACAATTCACTTCTACAGAGGGCTGATTATCTAAGGACTTACTAATTATAAATTGAATGAAGTAAAATGATTCTCCCAAGACTTTGGAAGTTGGGATATTAGGCACAATAATCAAAACTATCACCAGGATTGATCTTGGATGTAGTCCTTGTCTTTGCACATTTAGTATGTGCAACAATAGAGACATTAAATATCAAGAATTGGTAAATGGGTAGGACACAGAAATTTTATTAAACCTAACACTATATCTACTGCATTATCTGCTTAATCTTGTTATGTAAGAAAAAATGAAATCAATTATTTTATTTAATGCAGAAAATATACTAAACTAGCAAATGATAATTTACCCCAATTTGCACAATAGCTTAGAGTAATATGATATTCACTGAGTTAAAAGAATATTGTTGTCATATTAAATTTCTTAGTAACATTTGAACCTTTAACTATAAGTCTTCATGGTAAACCAGAATTTTAGTAATATTGATCAATAACTAAGTCAATTTTCTAAAAAATAATGAAGTCTGGATAAATTATTTGTTTTTACTGAAGTTGTTTTTATTTATATCATAATTTTTTGACATTCCTTACATTGTACACTTTGGTATATACTACCAACTGGTCTTGCAAATTATATATTTTTCCTCTGTAACATTCCCAACTATATCCATTATAGTTTACTAAACACACAATCAAATGATAGAATAACTTTGTTGAATTAACCACTGTTTCTGATTATTTCTTCACAACTTGCTTTCAATTTTCATTAAAAACTTCAATTTTTTTTCTTTATGCTATCTTGGTTATGAGATAGTATGTGTTTAATGTTGTCAGAAATGCCACATATGACTGAAATTCTTCTGTTATTTTTGCTCAGTTTTCTTTGGGTTTGGGTTTTCAATAGACTTCTTTTCAAAAAAGAGTGAATCGCTGGGCGTGGTGGCACACGCCTTTAATCCCAGCACTCAGAAGGCAGAGGCAGGTAGATTTCTGAGTTCGAGGCCAGCCTGGTCTACAACGTGAGCTCCAGGACAGCCAGGGCTATACAGAGAAACCCTGTCTCAAAAAAAAAAAAAAAAGTGAATCATTTGGACCTCAGAATGTCTTGAATACTACTACTGTGCTGCAACCCTGCCGGGTCACATTGAGGTGTAAAGAGTAATATGACACAAGCAAAATAATTAAATCCCAGAGTTTTATTTCTTTCTAAACACTATTCCAAAGTTTTAGTGGTTAGATATATTTTGGATTACCAGAAGCCTTCATAGGGCTTTCCTGGTTCCTTCTGTCCTTTGTTGAGATGAAGTACTTACATAGATGGAGAATCTCTCCCCATGGTTAGAAAGTGTCTTCTGACTGTTCTCCTCCCCCACCCCTTGGAAAGTGGGGTTTCATTTCAAACTATCATTTTCATGTATTTCAGAAAAGCTACACTTCCTCTACCACATTTGTTGTATCTTTCTACATTATCAGAGAGATGGTGGGAATTTACTGTATCTACACGTATATGAAACGTGTAAGAGTCCACTGAGTAACACTAAAAAGCATTTCAAACCGCCAACTTTAACTTCGAAGTTTCTAAAGTACTGCCCATTCTGACTCTCTTCCTAGTTTATGGTTCCACAGCTTTTGCTCTGTGGCAGGCATTTTAACTCTGAGTGCAGATACACCTGTCTTTTCAGATTCCAGGGTAGCGGTTTACTGTGCAAATTGAATTCTGTAATCATTTAAGAAGAGTCACTGGTTTTCAGTTCATCCCTATTTCTAAGGTCATGAATATACTGCAGACCCTTTCCAGCTTGTATTATTGAGAGAAGGTAAAAGGAAGCTCCATTATTTTTATAGGACTAATAATAGCTATCACTTTGAAAGTAATAATATTGACACTAGAATAGGATTTAGATGCTATAAAGTTTTGTAATCCTGAGAAGCTTCTCTGCATGAAATTAAAATTCTGAATCTTCATACTAATAATACATGCAATTCTTTTCAAGCACCTCCAGTGAAAGTTAATAGTGATAATTAAAATAAAAGTTAAGATAAATGGTGAATCAGGTTTGGTAACTAAAAATGTTTCATGTACCTCCACCATGAGCTATAGTGATTTGATTTGCTATAAGACAAGGTAACCAAAAGTTAGTTTATGTTTCCCCATGTTTGGATCAAAATTCTTTTGCTTAGATTAACTCCTAAACAGAAATCCATTTTGAATTTTCATTATCAGTTGTTGTATTGCTTTCAATCAAATACAACTCCTTTCATTTGTTTGTACAGTTGGAATCAGTTGATGGCATTATTTGTGGAGATTTAGGAAGTCCAGCATCACTAAAGTAAATTCATCACTAGCACCGACTTTGAGCAACAAGCCTCAAACCATTTCTCCATCCTGTCTCTGATCAGGACTATTGCTTTTAAATTTTAAGCTCTCAGCTTCTTGCTTCAGCTCCATGGTACCTGCTGCCATGTTATCCACGCTGTTATGAACTGTGATTTACAGTTTCTGTTCAGAGTTACCACTCTAAACATAAAGAAGTTCACTGAGTTGACTCTTCTTTGAGTCTGATTAGTCTCTCTCTCCCACCCCTCTCTTTGTCTCTCCCTGTCTCTGTCTCCTTCTGTCTCTCTGTCTCTGTTTCTTTCTATCTCTGTCTCTATCCTTCTCTCTCTCTTTCTGCATGTGTGATATTTTTATATAATAAAGTTTAAAATAAATTTACAGAGAACACAGAGAATATGCCAAAATATCTTGCAATGGTTATTCTCAATGTCTTAGAAGATAATAATAAGGGTGTACTTTATTCAGCAATAAATTTGCAACATTTTATTTTATTTTTAAAAATTTTAAGTAATTATTTTGATTTTAATAGTGTGTATGTGTGTGTGCATTTTGTGTTGGTATCTTTGAAGCACAGAAGAGGATGCCTGGAATTAGTTCCACTGGAGTTTGTGAGCCATCAGATGATGGTTCCTGAGAACATAAATTTATTGAAAAATTAAACTATTCTGAAATTTTGCTTAGAGTTGTTTTAATTTTTAATCTTTAAAATATGAAAACACAGAAATATATTGCCTATATATAGTTAGTTAGTTAAGTGCATTGAATTTAAATATGTGTATAGGTTTGGAACACTTATCAAATAGCAAAATATTTCATAAAGATTAAATCTTCAATGTTTATATAACATAGAAACCTCATTTTTATATTTCTTTTCCAAAAAGTAATTTACCTGGCATAAAGGAATATAACACCTCCAAATAATTATTGTTAAGTATTTTTATTATTTTAACTTAAATATTCATGTTATTTTTAATTGGAAATATTGATGTTTAGATGAAACATTTTCCTATACCCAATGTCAATAAAAATGTAGCCAGTATAATGAAAAGATGCCTGACCATCTCAATATTTATTCTTTCACTTATATTTATCTTTATACTCCTATGATTTTTAACTTAAAATACTTTTTCAAGCATGTTTATAGGAACTTTTGAACCTAATTACATGTCTCCTTAAAATAAAGTTAGCGCTCATTCTTAATTTTGTTTATTTTCCATGAATAAACTTCAATCAAATTATTTCCTCTAATTTACAGATTTTATAGCTATAATTCAGCAATATGTATAATTGTAGATTATCTAAAAATACCATTAGATAAAATCATGAGTATAGTGTCACATGTATTTAAAGAAATGCTAAGGTATAATGAGATGTTCTCACAAACTTATTTATATGTAAATTTAATTGTGTATCTTAAACACCATAAACATTTTATCTTTTCATTGTATATAAATGATTCCCATAATGGCTTTTGTTCTATCATTTGAGCAAAAGTTCACATTAAACGTCTGTCAGTCTCTGAGCTAAATGGCTGGTGAGAAAATACTGCAAACCAAGGAGGTAGGACAGAAGGACAATGTTTCCTTCATTTTTAAACTTCTTTGACTTGTCTGCTCAGAAAAATTTGTTACACATTTTTTTTTTACATACAGTGATTCTCAAACACTTGTGTAAACTATTACAGAACTTAAATATAATCTGTCTAGTATCCAAGGTACTTTCTATTATTTTATATAAGACACTAAAATAATAACTATAGATAGGATATAGAACAGTTTATAGAACTATAGAACAGTTTATATGGATTAAAACATTTTCTGTTGAGGAATTGCTTATATTTAACAGACTGCTTTTTTTCATATGTTTGTGTATTTTTCCTTAAATTTATATACTGTATATTTTGACCATTTCCTTTTTTCATCTATGAACTCTTCCTCAAATTTCCCCTTCGTTATATACCAAATTCATAAATTTTTCTCTTATAAGTAAAAAAAAAAGCAAAGAAAACTTCCCAATGATACAAACATTCCAAAACAAAGAAAAACAACAAATAAACTAAAAAGAAACCAAACAAACAACATCTAAATAAATGAAAACCCCAAATCATAGAGTTAATTTTGTGTTGACTAATTTCTGGACAGAGACAAGACCTGACCTAGACTATCCTTAGTACAGCCACTGATATGATACTTTGTTTGAGACAATACTTTGGTTTCCGGGCTAGTAGTGGTAATTCGTGTCCACTTCCCCTTCACTGAACATCTCAGTCCTGGCAAGACCAGTGCACAGAGAGCTGCAGCACAGTCCCACCTCCTGATTGCAGATGTAGTCCCATAGGACCTTCTCCCAGAACTCTGTTGCTTCTGTGGCTTGTGCTCTCCTAAGTGGACCCGCTTTTGAGATATACCAGAGAGAAAATGGAGATCTCACCTGAGTCCCTGGGTCAGAGCACCCCCTGGACACAAGCTCTCCTCTGGCAGGGAAGGTGCGCAGAGGACTCACGAGGGTAAATTTTCAGTGCAAGTGTGAGTGAATTCTTTGCATAAAACTGTAATCACAGGCTGGAGTGATAGCTCAGCGGTTAAGAGCACTGACTGCTCTCCAAAGGTCCTGAGTTCAAATCCCAGCAACCATATGGTGGCTCACAACCTTCTTTAATTAGATCTGATGCATTCTTTTGGAGTATCTGAAGATAGCTACAGTGAATTTACATATAATAAATAAATAAATCTTTATTAAAAAAGAAAACAATCACTGTGAAGATAACTAAATGAGGAATATGAATTACTTTTAAACTAGTTCAAGACAACAATATAGAGGTTCATAAAGAGAAAGTAGCTATCTAAATATACAATCATTTGAAATTAATAAATTTAACAGGCAGATAGATAGTTTATGGAGATGGAATTGCTAGATGACAGAAGAGACATCATACAGACTGCTGTAGTTTTGATCTAGACTGCAGGGGAATCAGTGTCATCAAGGCAGTAGACTGACTAATGTAGATGGAGAACATACTGGGTTTGATTTTAAAACAGCTGTTTTAACATGTTGATCTTCACAGAAGCTCAAACTGTTCTGTACCTCTTAGCAATTGAATGATGACAATAGATTAGGACATATGCTAGCCACTTGTGAAAACAAGATAAGATATCCAGAGAGAAATTTATGATTTGTACAAGTCTGAAATTCTAGGGCTCTGAAATTTGCCCCATCTTCTGTTTGATCTAGGAAACAAGCCACAGTTATGTCTTCAGATGAAAGTGGTCTCATCTATTTATAGGTCTTGCATCCCTCTTTCTTCTCTTTCATATTTGTTTTTTTTTTCCTAGCCATGTTTACTCTTGTGCTTAAAAGATAAGTGTTTGCTCCCTTACAACAGAGATTCTTACTGATCTGCCGACATACTTTCCCTTGCTCTCAACACATTTGACCTATCTTTTATTATTTTCTTCCACCGGGTCAATTTAAGTTGGGGGTTGCAGATAACTCACCTCCAGAGTTAAGGTACACCTTTTGGAAGCATATGAAGTCAAGACATGAAAGATGATATTAAAGGCAAGCTGTTAGGCCTTTGTGTTTGATTTTTTTTTTATTTTTTTTTCAAATATTTGATATTATAGTTGCATTATTTGTCCCTTCCATTTATTTCCTCACTCCAAATCACATACACCTTTTATTGCCCTCTTCTTCTTCATGACCTTTTTTCCCATTAATTGTTGCATATGTATGCATGTGCTTGTGCATGCATAAACAAACCTACTCATCTGTATCATTTACTTGTATAAATGTTTTCAGGGCTGACCATTTGATATTGGATAACATTTTTTTTTGCTCTGCCCTGGGGATATTTCTCCTCTTTTCAGCATTCCTTTGTTGCTTATACTAGGGATTTATGTAGGGATGACTTCTTAAAGACAGTCATCTGTTTACATTAGCATCTCTACAAATATGCTCAATGTTTTATTATACATGTCCTATTGAGAGAATTCTCAGGAATTCATCAGGAATCACTAGGAAGTGGCTGATAGGATAGAGGGGCTTTCAGCTAGCTTGGATGATCAGTTTGAGGAAATAGAAGTTTATTACTTCTACCTCCTCACTTCTGATCAACCAGGAAAGATTTACTTTTAACAACTGATTAGTAGGAGGTAGCCACTTTAAATGCCTCTGATTTTTCAACAAGTTACATTTAGAGTTTTCTAGCAGTATTACAAGTTATATATCATTGCATATGAAAAGAAACTCCTGCTACAGACTAATCTAAAAAAAAATGTAGCTGGGTATGCTTTCTGCAAGAATCACCAAGGGACATGACAATTCTATAAATGATGGTAATGATTACATAAAATGTTAATATTTGTCGTGATAGAGTTTAAAGGTGAGAAATTCTTTAATACTTATGCCATTTCTACTGCTAGTCAATTTCCTTATATTCCATTATGAACTGATGAAAAGCTAATGGGTCTTAGGACAAAAAAGTTCCCCATGGCAGTTACAAATTTGTGTGATATATGAAAAGCATGGAAGTACATTTGAAAATACCTTAACATCTTTTAAGGAGTAGAAGTGTGTTCTATAAAATTGTGTAATATTTCTTGGCATCCCTGTTCATTGTGAAAATAAAAAAAAAAAAACAATGTTGTCTTCAGAAACACTAAATGAGTTTGATTCTGAAACTATCCTGTGTTTGAGCAGTGACTCCTTATATTGCTCAGCAGCTGGTTGTCACAGTTTATGTATGAAAGAACTTAATCGTTATCACTTTGATATATTTTTCAGTAAGGTCATTGAGAAGTGAGAAATGAACTTAGAAAAAGAATGTATTTAATATATACTTTATAAACATATAAATAGATGAGTATTTCTGAATTATCTATATAACTTCAAGATTGCTTAATTAGAGGATTTAGCCAAAAAATCATTTAGAATGCTACTTTGACAATTAGTGATGTGTCTCCAGTTTCCTAAAGTGAAGAAAGGATTTACCTAGGTTCTATGTAATATGGATGGCTCATTTTAATGTAAGCATTTAAATTAGTAAACATAAAGATATGTATATAATCTCCAATGCAATGCTTTATTATACTCATTTATTTCTACTTTACAAGTGAATTTGGGTAATTTGAATGGATTTATTCTCATGATCCTAGCTATGTGATATTCTTGTTAATTAATAAATATTTTAAAATTTATATCTTTCTGCAAAACTATGTAATAATTTTATGTCTTGTTTTGATCGTTCTTTAAATACATTTTTCCTGAAATTATCATACTGTCTCCTACCTTCAGTTACAAAATATTATGATGACAGTTGATGCATTTACAGTACAAATCCTGTTACTAAGGCTCACAGTGCATAGTCAAAAATGGATGAAAGATAGCAAGGGGCATACTTCCTCAATCATTTCAAATAATGCAACTTTCTCTGAACCTATTGGGGACATTTTCATTAGATCACCACAGCCCTATGGGATTNAATAATTATATTTCAGAGTATAGGGGAAAATATGATTATAAAGAATATTTGAATTGACAGCTCATTTTATCCATAAATAGGTGATGAGTACATGAATATTTAGAAAAGAGTTGTTTATCATTTGGAAAAAAATGCCTTTTTAAAACTCATCTCTAACATATGCTGAATGCAGGAGAAAGCATGAGGAAGATTTTTTTTTAGTCCCTCTTCTATATGAAAACTTGCTTGCAAGTAAACTTTACAGAAGCGAATCTGTGAAACAAAACTGTGAACACTCCCACATTAGCATGCTTAAGGGTGACTGCCATCTTCTTACTGTGACAAGCTGTTTTCCTTTTCACATTGCAAAGAATGTTGTAAAAGGAAAGGTATTATAGCACTGGTATAATTTTATCCATGGTTCATATCCATCAATTTACAATCATATAAAAGTTATATTTAAGCAAAACCATGTATTCTGTCTACTGGTCACCATCCCTAGGAAAAATTAAGACCATGGGAAAAAGAGCTTGTGCTTAATTATTTTTAAATTGATGGTATAAGCATGTAATAATAATTCATGAAAAAAAAAAGAGGCCATGGATTTGAAAGAGAGAAAGAAGGGGTATATGGGAGAGTTTGTATGGAAGAAAAGGAAAAAGAAAATATGTTACTTATACTTTATTTTCCAAAAATATATAATTTATATCTAACTGAAAACATTATACCAAATAAGTTAAGACATTCTCACACACCACACACACACACACACACACACAGAGAGAGAGAGAGAGAGAGAGAGAGAGAGAGAGAGAGAGAGAGAGGTAAGAGATCTGTATGTATGTATGTATGTATGTATGTATGCATGCAATGTATGTATGTATGTATGTGTCTGTGTGTATCTATATATAACATTTTTTTACCTATACTGGTAATGATTTAATGTAAAATACACTGACGTTTTCTAAACTGCTGTCTTTGAAAGCAGCAACTTGAAATATTTTATTAAATTCAATAAATTTACAAATTGATTTATTTCTAATAATATACTACCTTAAAAATTCACGTGATTTTAAGAATAGAAAAAGCTTACTACTTTGTGCATGCTACTTTTTTTTGAGAAGAAGATATGAAAACAATATCACACTATTTCTAAAATTATTTATTAGGAATAAGACCAGATTTATTTCCAAATTGGTTGTACAGTTTGTCATTCCCACCAGCATTGGAGAAATGTTCCTCTCTCTCTCTACCTCCTCATCAGCATGTGCTGTCACTTGAGGTCTTTGTCATACCCTTCTGTAGGGTGTAAGGTAGATTCTCAGAGTAATTTTGATTGGCATTTTTCTGATGACTGAGGTTGAACATTTCTTTAAGTGCTTCTCAGCCATCTGATATTCCCTCTGTTGAGTATTCTGTTTAGTTCTATACCCCATTTTTTAAATGGGATATTTGTGTTTATAATGTCTAATTTCTTGAGTTCTTTATATAATTTAGATATTAGTCATCTCCCAGATATAGGGTTGGTGAAGTACTTTTTCCATTCTGTAGGGTGACACTTTGTCCTAAAAATTTCACAAACAACTATTTTTAACACAAAACTATAAATAAAAAAATTATAGCCTAAAGAAGTCCCTTGGAAATATGCATAAATTTAAATAAAAGTACATTATAACATTTTATTTAATATTTCACTCTAGTTGAGATTGGAACTCATGATGTTGCTAGATTGGGCACAAAATCATTTCAGTCCCCCTGTGTCTTGTCTTCCTCTTTGGTTCTAGGACACACAGATACACACACACACACACACACACACACACACACACACACACACATGGCACACAGACACAAAGTGCAAATTAATATTTAGATTGCTTTTTTATTTTATTTTTACTTAACTAAGTGATTACTTTCAAATTAGTGACATCTCATGATGAAAGTCTTTGTGATAATCTGATAGCATACTAAATGATTATATATAAGTATAAAAAAGAAATTGCAGCCAAGAATATTATAAATATCATGACAATTCTACCAATAATAATTGCACACAAAGTGTCAAACTCAAGACTTGAACGGCAAGACCATAAATGAGGGCAAAAAGTAGCCTTTGGAATTGCCTGGGTTCTTTGGGGTTTCTATTGGACCACTCTAGCCACGAACTTGATTAGTTGTAACCTATTGCTGGTACTAAAATATAATTCAGTGGTAAGAGGTATCTAGCTGTTGCTCTGTCACCCAAATTATTGACAATTTCAATTAGATCACTTTTATTTGGGTATATATTTTGGGAAGCTTCTACTGTATTAGATTTTCCTATAACTCCTCAAATGCCCCCTAATTTTAGCTGTTCCTCCCCATATGACCTTTCTCATCCTCTCTCTTTTCCCATATTATCCTCCAGTTCCAATACCTACACTTATCTATTCTAATCAATCTATTATATTTCCCCTTACTAGGTCTAACAAACCCTTCCTTTACTGTCTACCTAACCTCTGTGGGAGTAGAGATTGTAGGTTGCTTTTTGATGGTACAGCAGCTTACATCTGCAAATAAGGGACTTCAGTTCATATTTAGCATTGTTTTTCTGTATTACTTTACTCAGTATGGTTTTCCCTAGTTCTATTCATTTATATCTGAATTTCATGATTCCTTTTTGTTTCAGTCTTTTTTCCTTTGAGACAGAATAACATTCCTTTGTTTTTAGAATACCAGTTCCAGACATATATTCTTTAAATAGCTAACCTAAAGTTCATTCAATTGGAATTTATTCTCTATTTCTTTTTTCATCTTCAAGGCTAGAGATAATGCCAAAAATAAAATTCCTATTAAAACCAGTGCAATAGTCACAGAAATTGTACAGATTTAACTAATTTCTTTCTGATTGAATTTCAGTCTCTCTGTACTAGTGGGGACTCATCTGGTATTCTCAAGCAAACCTGTCTATACAGAAGTACAATGTCTTAGAGGAGAACTCTGTTATTTTTTTGAAATAGATACACTTTTTTGGACATAACAGAATTGTTTCAATAAAGAACTCAAAGCAGCTGAGTTTGCCTAAGCAATATCCACAAAAGATTAAGCATATCACCTTCATAAAACAATGTAGAATTCCCGAACAAGCTGAAGAGCTATTTATTAGCAGTTAATGTTGCTGGAGACGAGTGAATGTAATCCATCATGTCTTTGACCTCTTACCGAATGACTATGCCTCATTGGATGGTCCTACATACCTGTGGTTCAGGACAGCTCTAATTGGACCAACGGAGTTAAAAAGAGAAGTTTGAAGTGGGTTATGTGTAGACTATTCCAGAAAAAGTTGGAACTGGGTGGGTGTGAATATGATTATTTATATTCATATATGAAAATCCAAAGCACAAATAAAATAACATAGAAATATCTAAATAACCATTTGTTACATAAACTCCAGCTCTACTTTAAAGAAATAAGAAGAGTTATTAGATAGTATCAAGGGTTAGTGATGCCTCCCACTTTTGAGATTCTGAGCATATCAACTATGGGATTCCACAATGTCTCTTGAGGATTCTCTGCAAAAGTGCCAAGAATTCCCCAGTCCTCACACTTTGCTAAACTGAGTCCTTTAGTTCCTTCTGGTGTCAAGTAAAAAGTGGTTGAAATTCATAGTAAGTTGAGTTGATTATTGTCCAGCAAACTAGTCTACCATATTGATCTGCTGGGATTCTGGAAAAATTAATTTATATGCTCTAAAATTTTGTAGTGAATCCAGGAGGGATGCTTATAAGAGACAAATGCATGGATTTGGGTGTAGTGATGACTTATATCTATAGTACCAATCAAAAATTTAATCCTTTCAACATTTCCTATCTCTCCAAAATTGTGATTAAACTATTTTCTCTAATATGTATATTTATCGGCAACGTCTTTTTAAAAACTTTTTAACTTTTTATATATTTTTATTTGATATTTTATTTATGTACATTTCAAATGTTATCCCCTTTCTCGATTTCCTCTCCCCCTTAGAGACCCCCATCCCATCAACCCTCCTCCTGCTTCTATGAGGGTGTATCCCTACCCACCACCCACTTCTACCTCCTTGTCCTCACATTCCTCTACACTGGGACATCTAGCCGTCCTGGGACCAAGGGCTTCTCTCATTGATGCACAAAAAGGCTACCCACTGCTACATATGCAACTGGAGCCATGGGTCCCTCCATGTGTACTCCTTGTTTGGTGGTTTAGACCCTGGGAGCTGAATGGTTGATATTGTGGTTCTTTCTTTGGGGTTGCAACCCCCACTTTTAATTTTACCATAATAATTCTGTAGAAATGTTAATTGATGTTAAAGATTCTTAAATCAAAGGAAATAATATTTATCTTTGTATAATTCAAACAGTAATAGAGTTTGTTATTAATGTATGTTTAAAGATTTTGTAACAATAACTAATTTAAAACTATTCACTGAGAAGAATGGACAGATTAGGATAATTATGCAATCTAGTGATAAATTTCACACTTAACTTCCATAGGGACTATCTCAAAATTATGACAGCATGTCAGAAATGTTTTGAGATTTAATCAAATGTATTACAGTGTTTTTAATTGAAAATAGTTTATAGACATCATATAAAAATTTCTATGTTGTCTTTAATTGAGTAATAGCATATTAAGGAACATAACATACTCACAATCCTTCAAGAAGTACACATTTGTTTTAAACTTTTTTCCATTGTGATCTCATGTTCCTGACATACACCGTGGCTTATTTGAAAATTATAACATTAGAAAACATAGAAACAAGTGAAACTTTGTTCACTGAAATGTTTTGCTTTATGCCCCTGTGTAAATAGTTAACATATTGATCACTGTTTGAAATCAAACTGAAACATGTCCAAGAAAATTATGTATAAATATCGCAAGTGACTTGAGTATTCCTAACTCGTGTCTTATCCTATTATGGAGAGATCTTCCACAAGGTCATTGCCTCTAGAAAAGTCAGTCAGTTCTCTTTCACCTACCCTAAAATAAAAACTTTATACAGGAAGATCATAGGCTTTCAAGTGGAAAATAAATGTAACATGATAATTTTAAAAGAATCACAAATGTACATAAAGGATCGTGATAAAGTCCTCATTTCACAAGTTTTAGAGCAGGCACCAGCTTTCCCACCTGCAATAGATTAAGTAAATTTGAATATTGCATGTGTTTTACATTAAAAAAGAGAAAGGAACATTTATTTCTACTCATGTTATGAATTAAATATATTCAATCTATTATATTTAAGAAAAGGCTTAAAGATACATACTATATTACTATTAATTTTGTTGTTGTTTTATAAACTTTAGCAAGTGATGCTATTCTGAAAACATTTTTCAAAAAGAATGCCTTATTGAAATTTATTTGACTTGACAGAGGTAAATGCAAAATAATAATACAATTATATTGCTTAAGCATCAACACATATATGTAGAGATATTTTCACATCTAGAAGCATTATTAATATTTGCCTTTGTGAAGATTTAGGGCAAGAAAAGCTGAGAAAGGCTTACATAGTCTGTGCCCCTAGGGAGAGAAATGATGGGAAATTTAAATATGTATGTGCTGTTCTTCACAGAACACTACTTTTGTAAAACTTATAAACAAATAAGTGTAACATTAAATATAAATGAGAAGTTAGGCAAGAGGTAGAAATACAATGAGACCAAATTTATAACATATTCACTTGTGTTCATGTTTTTTTTTTTTTTTTTTTTTTTCCTTCAGTTGCTTTCCAAGTACTTTGTATCCCATTGTTGTGAATCCTGATTTCTCTGTTTTGGTGAAAATGAACTTTTCTGTAGGTACAGAGACCATCAAACAGGTTCTCATGCTCTATTCTGAATATTCACTGAGTGAACCATCTTGACAGCTCTACTGGCAAGTTTTAAAACTGGTTTGAAATTTCTGTTTGGAGGATTTTCCAAATGTGCATATTTTGCTTGCTTTCACTTCTAAGTTATACTTTTGTATATTTTTTTCTGAAACCTAAATTCCTTCATGTTTTTTATGATAATCATCGTGTAGGTAAAAGAGGGATGCATATAAATAGAAGTTCATAGTGTTTCTTTTAATACTGTGTCATAAAATATAATGCCTTCAGCCCTGAATGTGTAAGTCACACAAAATGAAGGCACAAGCCTCAATTATAATTGTACAGCATCTTTAACACTGCAGGATTTGTAAATTGTGAATGCAAAGGATATCATTTTGGAATATAATGTGAAGGAGCTAAAGTAGAAATGATAAGGTCTATGTGTTGTTTAAGTTAGGAGATCAAATGAAGAAAATTGTGCATCTGATTTGACTAGAAAAAACTTATCTGACTCTATAATAATATCAGAATAATATTTAGTGTTATGAATAAGATATATTCTGGCATCATAGGATGAATATAGACTTGGTAAAAACAATGCAAGACTTCAAGAATAAAAAAATAAGCAATATATAATTATAGTAATATTTCTTTGTTCTTTAAGGTCAACTGTTATTCAGGAAAAGTAGCTAGTTCCTTTGAACTGTCTCTCAAACAGCCAACAAGCTTTTTGGCTAAACAAAAAATATGTTAGAACAATACATACAAAATGTTAACGTTTTTGCTCCACTCTATTTTTGATACCGTGTTACTCTTAGGTGGTTGAATGGCTGCATAAATTAAAGTAATATCAAAAATTATCTTTATAGGACTCTATCACATAAAATTGACTTAATCAAGCATTTTATTACAAGCTGTGTATTAAATTTAAGTCAATATACAGGGCATCAAGGATCCACCTATCTTTCTCTCCTTGGGGATGAGCTATGCTTGTCATCATGCTTAATTTTAATGTAGATGCTAGTGTTATGAGCATTGTTTATTATCTAATGAATATTAGTCTAATACATATTTGCTTCTTCCTTTTTTGAATAAAACATCAGGTTAAGTATTAAGAATTATTCTTTTCTCATATTTGGCATGCATATTATTTGAACTTGTTTAAAGAACATTTACCATGACAGCCACATTAACTGCCTACTTCATTTTCAACTGTCTAATAAAAAAAAAAAAGAAAAAAAAAAAAAAAACTATGGACACACATGGTTAGTACTACCTATGTATTCAGCATTCCATAATGGTCCATTAAAATGTACTCTCTGAAGTCTCTCCTACTGTCTTGTAATTACATTTATGGTTTTCTGAGAAGGCTCAGTGTGCTGGAGGAGACATGATCTAACTGCATCTGAGTTCCAGAGTGCTGAGGAACAGTGAATTTTTAAATGACTTATACACTATCATTTGTTTATTCTGTTCACTTTACCTTAATCTAGTATCCAATTAAATCTGCCCATCTCAACTATGAATATATTGAAAGGAGGCTAATTCAGAATTGAGGTCAGTGCTTTTCATTAGGAAAAGAAGGTTCTTCAGCTGCTATTTACTGTCAGCCTTATCTCTGCTTAAGTTTCATATGGAAAGCTGCCAAATATTCAGTTGATAGTCATTATAATGAGGTAGATTTTCTTTCTTTCTTTTTTTTTTTTTTTTTTGCAATTTTAGGTTTTTTTTTTTTTTTTTTTAAGTATGCTCCAGATATTATCAAGAGAACAGCTACAAACATGTCAAAATGTCCACATTTCTAGTGTTTCTGCTTCAGTCTGGGAAAATTAAACTATAAGTGGTATACTTTATTTTAGTCTCCTCATTAAATTCTACTATGGAGTACATTAAAATTGTTAGTATTCAAAATTACCAGTAATTTTAATTTGTAGAGGTTGTTTTTAGGTAGGTAAGGTGAATTTTCAAGCTTGGGTATAAAATTAATGGAAAACAGTAGAAGATGTATATGTTTAATTACCTACAGAAAACAATGAGTTAGGGTAGAAATTATGATAATGACTTCCTGTAACTGATAATTATTACAATTCTCAAAATTACAACTTAAATCCCAGTTACAAGAAATCATACAACCAAAACTCTAGGCAACTGAATGTCTTACCTGTAGATGATTTGTTACAGTGAAATTGCATTTATGTTCTTTTGTAAAACAATACAGACTGAATCTTAATACTACTTTTTAAAAATGGCATAAAAGCGGTGTTATCTGTTGTTGCCATCTTCGTTTTTCCTTTTTTCAGCCAAATACCTAAGCTTGTTTCCTTATATTGTTTTCTTGGAATAATATGAATTGGCTGAAAATAATTTAGAAATTTAGAAAATTTGAAGTCAACCTGTAATATTTCCAAAATTTTGTTTTCTCTGTAAATCTAATCATCTTTCGGAAATTTTAAATTAAAATTGTTTTTATTGAAATATAGTTTATTAATTTATATAATATATCCTGATTATAGTTTCCTCTCCCTCTCCTCCTCCCATTTTCTGCCCATCTTCCCTCTCATCTGGATCCACTCCCTTTCTGTTTCTCATTATAAAAGAACAAGCTTCTAAAAGATAACAACAAAACATAACAAAATGAAATATAATATAATAAAACGAAAATTACCGCATTGAATTTAGCAAGGAAAAGGTAAAGAGTCCATGACAAGACACAAGAAACAGAAGCTCACTCATCCACACACACTCAGGTGTGCCATAAAATGCTAAACTGAAAGCTACAATAGATAGTCAGAAAACCTGCTGCATATCCATGTAGGTCCTGTGGAGGCTGCTTCAGACACTTGTGAATTCATATGAGCCTTGCTCAATTGATCTAGAGCAGTGGGTCTCCACCTTCCTACTGCTATGACCCTTTAATAGAGTTTCTCATGTTGTGATGATCCCCCCCAACCATAGATTGATTTTCAGTGCTACTTTATAACTGTAATTATGCTGAACCCCCTTCATGTTAGGCGACACAAGTCAAATGGTTATTCCAACCCCAAAGGGGTTGAAATTCTTTACATATTTACGTTGATCACTTGTATTCCCTACAACATTAATAATCCCACAAGATTCAATATGCAACACACAATATTTAACTAAAACTGTGAAAGTTAAGTTGGTGATTTTAAAGGTTTCCATTTTTTTAAAAAATGTTATGGTAAAAATGAGTGCTTAAATTTGAATTCATATAAAATTTCTCTTCTTTACCAGTTTTCCTATATTTTATGGATTTGCTTTATTAAACACTGCAATGGCAATCCCCAATTCAACATTGGAAGAATTAATTAATTCTACATATGGCAGGAATGGTTTGGAAGCCTGAAGACCTAATTTGCCATTTGTGGTTGATCGCCATTTGTGTTTGATCTCCATTTTTTTATGTCCTTGAGATCTGCAATGAATAAGTCACATTGGATAGTGTTCATGATTTAATTGATTCATTGGTTTATTAGATGGCTGATTTGCATTCCATGAATTAGGAATTATTTTCTTGAAAATAAGTCTACAAATAACTCTCATCATTAGATTTTTTTTTTTTTTGCAGATCATTGAGATGTGTTGATATATGTCATATGTAGATGATTCCTGGAAATTTATTATTACCTAAAATATAATAAATTACTTTGTTAGTACAAACAAATTCTTTCATAGAAAAAAATTAGTCAACCATATTTAGCACTTGAAATAACTTGCATGTTGATTTGTTGTTTGATATTATGATAAATATACTTAATTTGGTTCTTGACAGGATACTATAGGTAGCTGAAAACCATTGTCTAAATAAATGACTTCAGAGACCCTGTGAAACAACTAACCACTTTTTTTTTCCTTTGTTGGTTGAATGCCCTGGAATTCTGGGCATTTGTACAAACCAGGCCTTTCAGGTGGCAATGACAATGTTGCCACCTTTTCACCACCTTATAATCACACCTAATTAGTTGCAGCAGGTGGTCAGAGTTGGCACAGTTGGAAATCTCTGCTCACTTTGCCAACAACTGGCTACTTGTTTAGCAGATGAAAAGGACCCCTTATGAGAGAAATCAACAGAGAAGAGTAAGCTCTGGCAGTCCTTCCAACAGTTCTATTATTCTTTCTTCTCTCATCCACTATAGAATGTGTCTTTATGTAAAGGGGAAATGCTGTGCTACTATTTGCATTGAAATGAATTATATATAAGTATCCTTTTACATGTATGAAGTGGATTCGCGGATGCAAAATCAAAGAAATAATTTCTTATGAAAGTCCTTTTTTTTTTTTTTTTTTTTTTAATGCTGTGCTAGATGCTAGATCTCAGATTCACCCGTCAATTCCACAATGGCTATATACAGTCAACATTGATGTTATGTACAATAATATGTATATCCTTTTCTAACTAGCTTAAAATAAAGACAGCATGCAAATATTGTCTAAGCATTTTAAGAGAATTAAGTGTTCTACACATCTCTACTTTGGATAAAAAATTATAATATACATTCTTTAATATGTCCACCTCCATGAGAGTTTATATAAACAGGAAGAATTGGAATAATATTACTTGAAATAATATTTTATTAAGATAATAGTAGGCACCAGCCCAGGGCTTGGGTACAGGCTCTGCGCACTCTCCCCAGGACTCCCCAGGCTATCTTGGGACCACAGGTGAGCAGCTGAACTCAGCATCTGTTCCTGCCCAATCCCATGCGACCTGAGACACCAGCCAGGAAAGTGAAAGGGCCCAGACCAGGACAGACTCTCCCTTCTCCCCTGCGCCAACACCAGGTCTCCTGGGTTAGAGATGGCAGGAGGTAAGCGTAAGAACAGAAGCAACAGAATCCAAGGGTACTTGGCATCAACAGATCCAAACTCACCCACTCCATCAAGTCCTAGATACAACAGCACACCAGAAAAACAGGACATGGATATAAAGTCACTCGTCATGATGATGATGGAGGACTATAAGAAGGAAATACAGGAAAACACAGATAAACAAGTAGAAGCATTTAAAGAGGAAAAACTTAGAGAGGTACAGAAAACACAGATAAACAACTAGAAGCATTTAAAGAGGAAATACTTAGAGAGTTACAGGAAAACCATACCAAACAGGTGATGGAATGGAACAAAACCATCCAGGACCTAAAAATGGAAGTAGAAACAATTAAGAAAAACCAAAAGGAGATAACCTTGGAGATAGAAACCATAGGAAAAAAATCAGGAACCATGGATATGAGCATCAGCAACAGAATACAAGAGATAGAAGAGAGAATCTCAGGCACAGAAGATTCTATAGGAAGCATAGACAAGACAATCAAAGAAAATGCTAAAGGCAAAAAGATTCTAACACAAAATATCCAGGAAATCCAGGACACAATGAGAAGACCAAACTTAAGGATAATAGGAGTAGATGAGAAGGAAGACTATC
>LR751499.1:112401-155658 GCA_902729485.2 Mus minutoides
AGTTTCAATCGTTATAAAAACTGCATGGTACTGGTACAGCAACAGACAGGTAGATCAATGGAATAGGATCGAAGACCCAGAAATGAATCCACACACCTATGGTCACCTGATCTTTGACAAGGGAGCTAAAACTATCCAGTGGAGAAAGGACAGCATTTTCAACAAATGGTGCTGGCACAACTGGCGGTTATCATGTAGACGACTGGGAATTGACCCATTCTTATCTCCTTGTAAGAAGGTCAAGTCTAAGTGGTTGAAGGATCTCCACATAAAACCAGAGACACTGAAACTTATAGAGGAGAAAGTGGGGAAAAGCCTCGAAGATATGGGCACTGGGGAAAAATTCCTGAATAGAACAGCAATGGCTTGTGCTGTAAAATCAAGAATTGACAAATGGGACCTCATAAAGTTGCAAAGCTTCTGTAAGGCAAAAGATACTGTCAACAAGACAAAAGGGCCACCAACAGATCGAGAAAGGATCTTTACCAATCCTAAATCGGATAGGGGATTGATATCCAATATATATAAAGAACTCAAGAAGGTGGACACCAGAAAATCAAATATCCCCATTAAAATTGGGGCATAGTGTTAAACAAAGAATTCTCAACTGAGGAATACTGAATGGCTGAGAAGCACTTGAAAAAATGTTCAACATCCTTAATCATCAGGGAAATGTAAATCAAAATAACCCTGAGATTCCCTCTCACACCAGTAAGAATGGCTAAGATCAAAAAAATCAGGTGACAGCAGAAGCTGGCATGGATGTGGAGAAAGGGGAACACTCCTCCACTGTTGGTGGGACTGCAAGCTTTTTCAACCACTCTGGAAATCAGTGTGGCGATTCCTCAGAAAATTGGACATAGTACTACTGGAAGATCCAGCAATACCTCTACTTGGCATATATCCAGAAGAGTTTCTATCTGGTTATAAGGACACATGTTCCACTATGTTCATAGCAGCTTTATTCATAATAGCCAGAAGCTGGAAAGAACCCACATGTCCCTCAACAGAGGAATGGATACAAAATTTTGTTACATTTACACAATGGAGTACTACTCAGCTATTTGAAACAATGAATATATGAAATTTCTAGGCAAATGGATGGATCTGGAGGGCGTCATCCTGAGTGAGGTAACCCAATCACAAAAGAACTCACATAACATGTACTCACTGATATGTGGATACTAGCCCAGAAGCCTAGACTACCCAAGATACAACTTACTAAACACATGAATCTCAAGAAGAATGAAGTTCAAAATGTGGTGTCTTCGCCCCTTCCTAGAATTAAGAACAAAGCACACATTGAAGGAGTTACAGAGATCATGTGTGAAGCTGATTCAAAAGGATGGACCAACCAGTGACGGCGGCTGCCAGGGATCCTTCCCATAATCAGCCACCAAAATAAACACTATAGCATATGCCAGCAAGATAATGCTGAAAGGGACCTGATATAGCTGTCTCATGGGAGGCTATACCAGTGCCTGGCAAACAGGGAAGTGGTTGTTCACAGTCAGCTATTAGTTGGAACACAGGACTCCCAAGGAAGGAGCTAGAGAAAGTACCCAAGGAGCTGAAGGGGTCTTCAACCCTATAGGTGGAAGAATAACATGAACTAACTAGTTCCCCCTGGGCTCATGTCTCTAGCTGCATATATGGAAGAAGAGGGCCTAGTTGGCCATCATTGGTAGGAGAGTCCCCTTGGTCATACAGACTTTATATTCCCCAGTACAGGGGAATTCCAGGGCCATTATGTGGGAGGGGGTGGGTAGGGGAGCAGGGCGGGGATGCGGGAGGGTAAGGGGAAATTTCTGGATAACATTTGAAATGTAAATGAAGAAAATATCTAATAAAGAGAAAAAAATTTAAAAAAATGAAGTAAACAAAAAAAGTCATATTAAAAAAAAGATAATAGTAATTTATACTAATTGTGTTATGTCTAATTGAAAATATGTGTTTACACTTTCCCAGTGAATTTAATAAAATAGTAATTATTTTAAGGGCATATTGGTTATATAGATATATATACCTTATATGTTTGTGATTCAATTGGAATTAAGAAAACTTTAGTAAGCTCTACTTTATCTCTATCGATTTCTTTTATACACATTGAAGTTATTATGTTATAAAATAAAGATTAATATACATTTTTTCAAAATAGTTTTTAATTCCTAACAAATTTCAACAAAACAGAGTGATAGTTGGACTTATCATATTTCATAAAGAGACTATTAGAAAATATAATATTTTTACTAGTAACAATTGATTGTAAAATGAGGACTAATGTCTTTTTTTGTAAAATATACTGTATTATTTTTCTATATCTTTCAATATTGATAATTGTATGTTTTTGCAAATAATCAGTTTCAATACTAAGAACAAGGTATTTGATTTAAATATAATAATTAATATTTCATTAATACATTATTAAATTCTTTATCTTTCCATATTTGTATACAGATATATGCAGTTGTACTATGTCTCCTTTATAAACTTCTGGACACACAGTCCACATATGCTCAATATCTATATGTGAAATAGCATACTATATATGTATGCAAATTATAAGGATTCTCTTATATATTTTAAAGTCATATTTAGATTACCCATATTCCTCAACAATATATAAATGAAGTATACTTTGTTTAATTAGTTTTTTTAAAGAATGAAATGATCTATGACTAAGGCATCTATTTAGTACAGACAACCATTGCAGTGTTAACCACATTGTGTGTGAACAAGACAAAAGGGAACACTTGGAGAGATGCTAAAGCAGAGTATTTGTGAAACGCTGGGAGGACATAATATGATTATCATTTAAACTATTTCTGTGGTTCATCACAGTTTAAAATGGAAGATTTATATTTTTCTATTTTTTGTTGTTTTGTTGTTTTGTTTTTCTTTACTTTTTTCTTTTTTTATTAGATATTTTCTTTATTTGCATTTTAATTGTTATCCCCTTCCCTGGTTTCCCTTCTGAGAACCCCCTTCCTCTGTTCCCTCCCTCTGCTCACCAACCCTCCCACTCCCACTTCCTGCTCCTGGCCTTCCCCCTACACAGGAGCACAGAGCATTCACAGGGCCAAGGACCTCTCCTCCAATTGATGAATTACAAGGACATCCTCTGCTACATATGCAGCTGGAACCATGAGCCCCATTATGTGTAATCTTTGGTTGGTGGTTTAGTCCCTGGGAGCTCTAGGGGTACTGGTTAGTTCAGATTGTTGATCTACCTATGGGGCTTCAAACCCCTTCATCTCCTTGGGTCCTTTCTCTAGCTCATTCATTGGGGACCCAGTGCTCAGTCCAATGATTGGTTGTGAGCATCCACCTTCTCATTTGTCAGGCACTGGCAAAGCCTCTCAGGCGACAGCTATAACAAGCTTCTGTCTGCAAGCACTTGTTGGCATCCACTCGGTTTGGTGACTGTCTATGGGATGGATCCCCAGGTGGGGCAGTATCTGCTCCACACTTTGTCTCTGTAACTCATCCATGGGAATTTTGTGCCCCTTCTAAGAAGGACTGAAGTATCCACACTTTTGTCTTCTCTCTTCTTTAGTTTAATATGATTTGTGAATTATATCTTGGATATTTCGAGCTTTTTGTCTAATAATCACCTAATTAGTGAGTGCATACAATATGTGTTATTTTGTGATTGGGTTACCACACTTAGGATGGTATTTTCTAGTTCCATACATTTGCCTAAAATTTTCATGAAGTCATAGTTTTTAATAGCCAAGTATTACTCCATTGTGTAAATATACCATATTTTTTGTATCCATTCCTCCATTGAAGGATATCTGGGTTCTTTCCCAAAAAATTCAGAATGGAGTAAGTGGCATTCTCAGCCATCCCCTCTTCTACTGGGGTGTCTTATTTTCTTCCCTTTAGGTGACTAAGTGGGTTTCATTAGTCTTATTAATTAATGCATAGAAGGGTTATTTGTAGGTATACAGAATACATAAATGAGGATTCTATGGACACAGTGGAGCATGTGTCCTTATTACATGTTGGAACATCTTCTCCCAGGAGAGGTATTTTGCTGGGTCCTCAGATATTACTATGTCCAAATTTCTGAGGAACTGCCAAACTGATTTCCAGAGTTGTACCAGCTTGCAATCCCACCTGCAATGGAGGAGTGTTCCTCTTTCTCCACATCCTTACCAGCATCTGTTGTCACCTGAGTTTTTGATATTAGCCATTCTGACTGGTGTGATGTAGAATTTCAGGGCTGTTTTCCCTGATAGCTAAGGATGTTGAACAAAATTTCCTGAACGGAACACCAATAGCTTATACTCTAAGATCTAGACAAATGGGTTCTCATATAATTGCAAAGCTTCTGTAAGGCAAAAGACACAGCCAAGAGGACAAAACAACAATGATCAGATTGGGAAAATATCTTTACCAAGCCTACATTTAATAGAAGGCTAATATCCATTATAAACAAAGAACTCAAGAAGCTGGACTCCAGAGAACCAATTAATCCTATTAAAAATGGGGTATAGAGCTAAACAAAGAATTCTCAACTTAGAATACTGAATGGCCAAGAAGCACCTATGTTTTTCATTTTAGAACTTGCTAGGAAAAAAATTCAGAATAGAGTAAGTGGCATTCTCAGCCATCCCCTATTCTACTGGGATGTCTTATTTTCTTCCCTTTAGGTGACTCAGTGGGTTTCATTAGTCTTATTAATTAATGCATAGAAGGGTTATTTGTAGGTATACAGAATACTTACCAGTGCCTACAACACTGCAGAAGAAAATGTCTCTTCTTTCTTTGAAAATCATTAAAATATCAATCACTCTTCCAGGATGGGTAAGACCTCATGAATCTTTGAGATATTGCAAAGTTTAACACCTCAGGGAGTCAAAGGGTCTCCTTTTTATAACTGAGTATTGATAGGCCCAATCTTTGACAGGGTAGCAGAGATGTAATAACAGCTCTTGTTGTCAACAATGTGGAGTAAGGACAACAATCATCCATAACTGGCTGGATTGCAAATTTCTGTAGTGACTACCAAAATATTGTGCTAGCTCCAGTTCTACCATAGAGACAGCAGTCAACCATGGCTATTCATCATAGCCAGAAGTTGAAAACGACCTAGGTGTCCATAAACAGAATAATGAGTAAAACAATGAGATTCATATAAAACAGACTATATATTATTTATTAAATAGAATGAAATCATGTACTTTGCAGGTAAATTGATAGGCCTGGAACAGAAATATATCTTCCTGGGTGAAGTATTTCAGACCCCCAAAGCAAATATGATATGCATTCAATTAAATATTGATATTACATATGAATGTCTGAATGTATCACATATGAAAGTAATTATACATGTGAATTCACAAAAACTGGGGTAGCATGCACAGCATCTACATGGGTCCTTTGGGTATATATTATGGCTTTTAGTTTAGTGTTTATATAGGAGTAGACATAGCGCACCACAACCTACTTTTTCTAAGACAGTGTGTCACCATATATCTTTAACAAATCTGAAACCTGCTGTGTAGACCTGCCTAACCACAGTCACAGACATCCACCTACCTCTGCTTCTCAAATGGTAGGTTAAAGTCATGAGCTACCATGCCCAGCTGGTATGCTACAAACATAAAAGTTACTAATCTAGTGACCAATACCTTTTAGTTTTAGCATTGATAAAGATGATTAATTATAACTATTGAATAATCTCACTATAATTTTTGTTTTATGATCAAATATTTACAAAAATTACATTGTAAAAATTTCCAATTATTTCTTTAAGTATGTCACTTTTGCAGTTCCTTAATTTCTAAGGTTATAATATCGAGGAAAATGTAATTTTTCAAGTAGTCTTCCTTTTGTGGTTTGTCTTTTGTTTTGTCTTTGACATCTTTTGAATCAGACAATTCTCTTTTGCAGTTAGCCTTTTGCATCTTAAGAAAAAGATATATAAGTTCATAGTCGTGGATATATATATATATATATATATATATATATATATATATATATATTCTTATCAAAGTGTTAGATCTAATTCTCACTTTGTTTCATGTACAGGAGACTTCAATGCTTTTTGTCTATGCCTCCTGACCTTTCTTCAGTACTCTCATCTCTTTATATTCCTATGGCATATTACAAACGTCAAACACTTTCATCATATGTTTTAATCCTATTTTAAAAAGACCAATTGTAATATTAATTTACATTATTATAGTGTATATTTCTAAATCTCATACTAAATCTCATTATTTAAATAAATATTGTTTGAGAATGTGGACTACCATGAATTTCATAAGAAACCTTATGTGGCAAATGGAAGCATAAGCTTGAATCCTGGTAATGAAAGTGCACACTGATGAATTATTATAACTAGGCAGTAATATATCACAAAATTCACCAATATTAAGTAGTAGAGAAAGTATGTAGTAATCAAAATTTTTACATATTTTAATTAAATAGCAAGCTTACCATACAGCTTTAGATGTTCTGAACCTATGAGGAAGACAACATTTTCCTAGGATTGTTTGTTGTTATTGTTTAGTACTGATGTTCTGATTGTTGAATACTGAATGAGTTTTGAATGAATTGTTTCTATCAGCAAATGTAAGTCAACCTTGGATGCATGTATATAATTAAAACAAAATCTAATGGAAAGGGTAGAAAGAGAAAATCTTACTGACATTTCACTATCTGATTTAACTACACTGTATTTCCTTTGTTCCATTATGATCTTTTAAATTATCTTATTATCTATAAAATTGATTTAATAATTTACTAACTGGTCATATATCAATCTTAGAAAACATTTCCTGAGACAATATTGTATCTCTGAATATTCATAAGTGCAACATTTTAACAGCAGAATCCAGCGGAATGAAGGCAACAAATGTCCAATTGCAGGTCAATGGATTATGAAATTGATTTTTAAAATCTTATAATCAAAACAAATGCAGTAATAGAAACTTAGTGAGCTGAAAGTATGTACATCAATATTATCAATTCAAAGTCCAAAATAATCAAACAGATATGTACTATCCATAAAAAACCTCAGTATTTCAATACACAAAGTTGTATATTTTAACAATAAGACAAGACGTCTTTATATTAAGAACAAAACATCAATATGTTGTTTCACATGACAAAGAATAACAACATATATAAGAATAGTGAGAAAAATTATTACTATTGATAAAAGAAAGGATGCTAAAATAAGTGAAAATTATGCTCGTCTGGATGGGGAGCATGTGAGCATTGCATAGTGTTGATAATATTAAAATCTCTCCAATTTACTCTGTGCTTTATAAAATGAGCACCTCATAGACTATTTGAAGATCAAAAAGAAGGAAGAAATAAATGGTGGTTGCTTCAGTCCTACTTAAAAGGGGGAGCAAAATAATCAAGGGAAGTAGTGGGAGGGAGGAACCTGATAGGGAAAGAGGAGGGGGAGGAAAAGGGAGCAAGATCAGGTGTGGGAGGAGACAGAGAAGTACAGAGGATTAGGAAATTGAATGGAGGTATACAACAGTGGGGAATGGGAAACTTGGGATAGCCACTAGAAAATTCTAGATGCCAGGAAAACAAGAGGCTCCCAGGACCCAAGCTGAAATACCCAGCAAAAGGGAGAGACAACCTGTAGAGACCATATCTGTAGGTTAGGCACAGTCCTCCGTTTAGGGATGGGGCCACCATCTCAATTCAAAAATGGTAACACAAAATTGTTCTTGTTTAAAGGAAACGAAGGGCCAAGGCGTGGAGAAGAGACAGAAGGAAAGGCCATCCAGAGACTGCCCCACCAAGGGATCCATCCCATCTACAGACACCAAACCCATTCACTACTGCTGATGCCAAGAAGCATTTGCTGACAGGAGCCTGGTATGGCTGTCCCCTGAGAGGCTCTGCCAGAGTCTGACCAATAGAGATGGGGATGCTCTCAGCCAACAATCACAGGGACCCTCCAATGGAGGAGTTAGAGAAAGTACTGAAGTAACTGAAGGAGTTTTCAACCCCATAAGAAGAAAAACAGTATCAACCCACCAGATCCCCCAGAGCTTCCAGGGACTAACCCACCAACCAAAGAGTACACATGGAATGACCCATGGCTCCAGCCACATATGTAGCAGAGGATGGCTTTATCTGGCATCATTGGGAGGGGAGACGCTTGGTCCTGTAGAGCATCAGCATCGATGTTCCAAAGTAGGAGAATGCTTGGGTGGTATGATAGGCATAGGTGGATGGGAGGGGGAGCACCCTCATAGAAGCAGTGGGGAGGGGTGATGGAATAGGAATTTGTGAAAGGGAAACCAGAAAGGAGATAGCATTTCAAATGTAAATAAATTAACTAATATATATATATATATATATATATATATATATATATATATATATATATATATGTATAAATATAAAATGAGCACACTAAATAAATATGACAAATACATAAAACAATTAGACTTGTTGGCAATTTCAGATGAAATAGGATGACAGGAAATCCATAAGACTTTCATTTTTTTCAAAATATTATTATTTACCCAGTAGTCCAGTTTAAATTATTCAGATTAATATTTTTTCAAAAGATATTTTAGATATTGTTCTCATGTCTTAAATGCCAATAAGTTTTCTCCGTGTTAGTTCTGTTATATAGTAGATAGAGTCTAGGAGCAGATGACAAATGTTGAAGGTTTTTAAATGGAAGTCATAAGAGAAGGTCATGACGACACCTGTACCATCTTGCTTTGGGGACAGTGATTTTCTGTGAATGTGGCTGTTAGCTGATGGTAGCATTGATGTTTACTGGGCCTCTAGAATATTATGAATTCAGCTTCACGTTGAATATTAATCCACTGATGGTGAAGAATTAAAAATATTTTTATTTCCTCAGCTGAAAGAATGAGACGAGACCTGTTCTCAAAACTTTCTGGCCCTTTCTGAGCTCTTGATGGCTTGTTCTACTTAGCTATTCTAGCTGTTCTGTTGCAAGCCTGGAACTAGTGGCCAGAGCAGAGAAGAGCTAAGGCAGGCTGCCAGAAGCTGGAGCCAGAGCCACTGAGGGAATGGCAGGATGTGGCTATTTTGAAAAAAATAATTATATAAATTATGTAATTCATTTAAAGAATGTTTTTTGAAGAATTTATGAATGAAGTCATTAAAAATATCTTTCAAAAATATTTTATCATTATATAACAGGCTGGCCTTGGACACTGAAATCCACCTACCCTTGGCATAAGAGTACAGTTTTTTAAAAAGTGAGAACTAATACACTGAGCTAAGAATAGAAATTTTATTGTCATATATAACATTATTTATACAAAGTATTTCATAAATATGGAGAAACTCAAATTTCAAATTCCATCACTGCTGTTTAAATTATATTCTCAAAAAATAGTTGTTTTTTTTTTTTTTTTCTTAGTTTTTTGAGGCAGAGTTTCTCTGTATAGTTCTGACTATCCTGGAACTCACTTTGTAGACCAGGCTGGTCTCGAACTCAGAAATTTGCCTGCCTCTGCCTCCCAAGTGCTGGGATTAAAGGCGTTTGCCACCACTGTCCAGCTGGAATCGTTTATTTTTATGTCTTCTACATTGATTAAAACAGACATCTTTGTATCCTTCGATTCTTATTTGTTTTATATTTATTTTTTTTCTTTTTTGACATCATTTAAATGAATGATCATATCTACTACTTAAAATGACTATATTTTCTGTATGTTTATAAATATCTTTGATTAAAATAAATTTGAAGGAAGAGGTTTGGAGAGAGGGCTCAGTGACTGAACATATACAGTGCTCTTTTGAAGGATTCATGTTTATCTCCCAGAGCTCATATTTGATGGCACATAACCACCTGTGCCCCTCGACTCCATAGAAATCAGATACCTCTTGCCTGGTAGGCACTGACATTCACATATAATGTCCATAACGATCCAGATAATATGTACATAATTTAAAATAAAACAATTTTTAAATTTAACAATATAAAAGTTTCACAATTAATATTACTATCTTCCCAAATTTCAAAACTTGAAGAATTTATATTTTTACAATAACACTTGCAAGAAATGTATCTCCTGAATGTAAGTAAAATTAGAAAGTTTATGTAAGGCAAAGAACATTTTGTCAATAGGACAAAATGGCAGCCCACAGATTGGGAAAAGATCTTTACCAATCCTACATCCGATAGAAGGCTAATATTTAACACAATAAAATTTACATGAGAAAAATAGAAATGATGGTGTACACATAATATATAGGCTTGGTATGCTTCAATGTCTTCAATGTACAGTTAAAGTAAAACAAACTGTGTTGATTCGAATTAATTTTAGTACTGGATTTGGTGAAATAATACAATCAAGAAATTTATTAACCTTTGTGTTCTTGTCATAGATCACCATATGCTGTCAATATCACTGCTCTTGAAATTTTGCTGTAATTGGATTGTTCTCTTGCCCAGAATAAATCATATTTCCCATGCTTACAAAATGTGCTTTTTTTATTTTAAAATTACATTTCATATTAAAACTTTTCATTTTAATATATTGTCTCCCTTGTAATATATTAGTTTATTTATGAAAGTGCTACCTCATACTTAATATTAATATATAAACTTATTTAAATTTAGTATATAGTAAAATATCAGTAAAGGTGCTGAATTCTATATGGTGTATTGGTGAGGGTTGTCTAGAATCATCAAGAACAACATAGGCTACTCCCACTGTTCTTTTCTGGACATGGTAAATATTGCTGAAAATACCAAACACTTTGGGTACAATACATAGAGAAATCAACCTACAGGCTCAGGAAACATCCTCTTTGATTTCTGGCTTTCATAGTTCTGTGAGGTGCTATGTAGAATGATTAAGACTCAAGTCCAAGTGGATCAAGGGCCTCCACAAAAAAAAAAAAAAAAAAGAAACAGATAAACTGAAACTTATAGAGGAGAAAGTGGGGAAGAGCCTGGAGCACATGGGCACAGGAGAAAAAGACCAATAATTGACAAATGAGACCTCATAAAATTACAAAGCTTTTTTCTACAAGGCAAAGTACATTATCAATAGGACAAAACAGCTAACAACAGATAGGGAAAATATCCTTCTTAGAAGGAGAACAAAATACTCACGGGAGCAAATATGGAGATGAAGTATAGAGCAGAGACTAAAGGCAAGGCCACCCAGAGACTGTACATTTATGCTATGCTCCTCAGATATATTGTTTGAACAGCACCATTTGTTGAAAATGCTGATTTTTTTTTCACTGTGTATTTTTGGCTTCATTATCAAAAAAAGAAGTAGGAGAAAAAGAGGAGGAGGAGGAGGAAGAGGAAAAAAAAACATGTATTTATACCTATTTAGATTTATGTCTGGTCCTTCAGTTTGATTCCAATGATCAAATTGTCTGTTTTTATGTCAATACCATGAGAGTTTTTGTTTGTCTTTTGTTTTGTTTCTTTTTTTTTTATCACTATAGCTCTGTGCATTACAAAATAAGTGATGGTAATGTCCCTAGTCGTTCTTTTATTGTTCAGGATGGTTTTACCTTGCCAGAGGTTTTGTTTTCCATTTGAAATTGAGACTAATTCTTTCAAGGTCTGTTAGGAATTGTGGTGTATTTTCGAGGGGAATGCATTGAATCTGTAGATCAATTTTGGTAGGATTAGTGATTTTAGTATGTCAGTCCTACAAATCCATGCTATGGAAGATCTTACTATCTTCTGATATCTTTTTTAATATCATTCTTCAAAAACTTGAAGTCCTTATCATAAATGTCATTCATTTGCTTTGTTAGAGTGACCTCATGATATTTTATATTATTTGAGGCTATTGTTAATTCCTTCTAGGTCCTTTAGTAATTTATACATTATTTTATGGAGTTAATCTTTTATCTGACCATTCTGCTGAATGTGTTTACCAGCTGTGGACTTGTATTTAAGTATAATATAATATTTTTATGGAAAAATATTTTACCAACATTAGACCTGATAAAGGATTAATATTCAAAATATATAAAGTACTCAAGAAACTAGAAATCAAAAATAAAAAAGTAATTTTTTTTGTAGACAGGATAGATTTTGCATTGAAAGTTGTGAGTGGGTTGGTATCACTGATGCCCAACTGGGAATCTTGCCAGACTATAAAAGATGGCTTATTCAGGCTCCATATCCCCAGTGCTGTGAGTTCCAGCTAAGGTAACACTTTTTGATTCTTGGGTGCTTCCCTTATCCTAAGTCTCTGTCATGTTATAGAGATGTCCCTCAACACCTCAATCACTCAGTAGCAGATTTACAATCATTCTCATTGCCATGTGGCCATCTTTCCTGCCCCTCCACACATGTGATCCTGACCCCCCAGTCCCCTCCCTATCCCTTCTCCCACTGAATACCCTCCATCCACCTGCCAGTTATAACTATTTCACTTATTCCTTCCTTCTTGTTTAGCTTCTTTGAGGCTGTGGAGTATAGCATAGGTATCCTATACGTTATGATTGTTATCCACTTATAAGTGAGTACATACAACACATGACCTTTGCAACAGAGACTGAGAGAAGGGCCAACCAATAATCTGCCAAATTTGAAAACCATCTCATCTCATCCAATAACCTTGCCCAAACACCCATCCCTGACACTATTAATAATACTCTGTTATGCTTACAGACAGGAGTCCAGCATGACTGTTTTGTGAGGCTCTCTACACATCAGCTGACTCAGATGAATGTAGACACACAGAGAAAAACAGTGGATGTAGCTTGGGGATTCTTATGGAAGAGTAGGGAGAATGATTGTAGGCTCTGAATGGAATAGGAACTCTACAGGAAGACCAACAAAGTCAAACAACCTGGAACCTTGAGGCTCTCAGAGACTGATAAACTAACCAAGTAAGTATACACAGGCTGGATCTAAGCCTCTCTGCACATAATTAGCAGCTGTGAAGGTTGGTCTTCATGTGGGGCCCAAACAAATGGGGTAGAGCAATTCAAAAAGCTAATACATCCACGGGATGTAATCTTCTAGCTAAATGGTCTTGTCTGGGGTTTGTAGGAGACCCTGTAGAGTTTGTGTTCTCTTAGGGTCTCTATCACATCTGCCCAGGATCTTCTAGCTTTCATATTCTCTAATGAGAAGCCTGCTGTAATTCTGACAGGTCTGCCTTTATATATGTTTTTGACCTTTTATCCTTACTGCTTTTAATAATCTTTCTTTGTTTTGTGCATTTTGTGTTTTGACTATTATGTGACAGGAGGAATTTCTTTTCTAGTCTAATCTATTTGGAATTCTGTAGGCTTCTTGTATGTTCATGGACATCCCTTTCTTTAGGTTAGTGAAGTTTTCTTCTATAATGTGCTTGAAGATACTAACTGGCCTTTTAAGTTGGTAATCTTCACTCTCTTCTATACCTATTATCCATAGGTTTGGTCTTCTTATTGTTTCCTGGATTTCCCAGATGTTTTGAATTAGGAGCTTAGTGCATTTTACATTTCTTTGATTGTTGTGTCAATAATTTCTATAGTATCTTTTGCCCTGACATTCTCTCTTCTAGCTCTTGTGTTCTGTTGGTGATGCTTTGCATCTATGACTCCTGATCTCTTACCTAGGTTTTCTATCTCCAGAGTGGTCTCTCTTTGTGATTTCTTTATTGTTTCTATTTCCATTTTTAGGTCCTGGATGGTTTAGTCCAATTTCTCCACCTGTTTGGTTATGTTTTCCTATAATTCTTTAAGGGATTTTTATGTTTTAAAAAATGAGAGTATTTATAGATATCACTAGAAAAATAAATATTATTGGTACTATTTGAAGAGACAGGGAATTATTATTTCCAAGGATTTGTGTTTGTCAGTTATTTAAAATATTATTAAATTTCAAGATATTGATAAAATGGGGAATCAAAAAATGGTATTTTCACATATACTTTAACAAGCACAGGGTATTCAAGGTAAATCTTATATGGGAGAGTCTTGATTATTTTGAAGTCATGATATATTTTTAAGATATTGCCTCTTGGGCTAAAACATTTGCTGTGTCCTTCCAATCATCTCCATGTGTCAATTTATTTTTATGTCATCCTCTGCCTAGAAAAAGAATTTAGGTTTGGATATTGTAAAGACTTTGTTATGTTTCTGATTTTATATATATATATATATATATATATATATATATATATATATATATATTCATTAACTTATATATTTGTTAATAAATATTAATTTTTGGCAATTAAAAATAAAATACTACATACATAAATAGATTTATATAACCTTTTAAAGATGATTCAAGAAATGTATATATAAATCATATATGGCAATTATTTATGAGACTATAGCATATGTGAATCTCCAAAAACTTAAATATCTAGGTTTTTCTCAATATTTTGTACATTATAAAAGAATAAATTCAATGTAAATGAAGATAGTTTCTATCTTATATTAGACAATTTTCAAATAATTGAAACGCAGCAATTGTCTAAGTATGATTGAAACCAACTCTAATTGTAATCATGTAAATAAATTCATTTAATATCCAAAGTCAGTAAGCTCTCTGACTAGAGGCATATTATAAATAAAATGTGTAAATTGGGAAAAGCATTTCTTTAATTTATTCACTAATATTTTGACATGACTGGGTATCAGTAAATGCCTTTTTTTCTTTTATAGGCTATTGAAGAAGTCTAATAAACACCCTACAGATATTCAACAGTGGGTTAGCTTGGAAAATTGTATTTTTCTATAACAGATGATTAAATATTATAGATATTAGTTTGTCAATTTAAAAATCATTCTCTTTGTTGTCCTAAAAATAAAATTTGATAAGAATGCTTACAGCATGGAGATCATATAAAAAAACAAATCAATGTCTTTTTCTTCTAGAATCTATTGTCCAGGCTACACAGCAAACAGTTTTCACAGAGAGATGAATTATAAACAACACGAATTCTATCATATTGCATAGTTCATGGTGAGAAAAGCTGTACTAATAAAAAATTAATAATGGGTACTCAGTAGGTTGTATAGTAGAAGAACACATTACCACAATAAAAAAGTTGGTGAGATTAAGTCTCATCAGAAGAAAACGATGAAGCTTTGTGGGAGTTAATTCACACTCAAACTTTCATATACAAATCTGGAAGAAAGATATTTGGCCTAGGGATCAAATACAGAAAGGGAATTGAAGAGAAGAATTTTGTTGTGCATGTGAGGAAAGATTAACATACAATACCAGAGGCTGAGTGGGATGTGTAAAATAGCAGAAGGTAGGATTACAGAGGCATAAGTCTTATTAAGTTACTTTCTGAAACCTCACCGAGGGTGGTGGTTAAAATCGCAGAGTTGCATACTAAATGGAAGGATCAAGGTGAATCCTATTTTCAAAGTGTAGGAGCTACTTTTAAAAGTTTTAGGCTTACCATGTGATATATCACGTACAGCACAAGAAAAGTAGTTATCATAATGCCCAGGATGCTCCACATCTCTCAAAGCCAAAGCCAATAAAGACTTTAGTGGTAGGAAATTGCATGGGGTCTTCAGATGTACTAGCAAATCACTGATTGGTGAGATTGGGGAAGCTGGGCTCTCATTTTGACAGCTGAGTTGCCTTTGGTACTGAAAATAAAATGGGTCATTTATTCATATCCCTGTCATCTAGGCTTCCTGTACTATCTGTTGCTTTATTGTGGTGTTTTACAGCACTCTTAAAATAAGCTTACCTCTGTTCAGCATTTTATAGAGCCACTAAAATCAACATGACTTTTAAATATTTCAGTAATTAAATTGTGTCACTGCAGTTGTTTTGCCATGTGCCCACTGAAAATCTTGGTAATCAAAGTGTTTAGTTGCTTTAAGAAACATCACTGCCAACAATATGTATGTGTGTNTATATATCTTTACACCAGAAATATGTGTTATTTATCTTAATAATAAGATTTTGGCAACAGATAAAGTAGGTATTGCAATATGTCTTTTTAAGCTTTGTTAAAATCAGAAGTTAAAAGAAATTACTCCCATACATGTAACTGAACTATGTATAGATTAAATAATTATTTCATTGCCATAGTGTGAGCACAGCAATGAGACAAACAGAATGTTAAAGTGGTAACCTGCTCTATGTGCAGGATGATGACTATAGTCTATAAAAACTTAATGATACGGTGTTTGAAAGAGCCACCTTCTATCATCTTTACCTAAAATGTAAATTAATGAGTATTTGAATTAATTGGCCATAATACTTTTGATAATACATAAGTAACATTACAATTACATATCTTTTAACTATTAGTTCTATGAGATTTAAAAGCACAGAATAAAAATCTTAATAATTTATAACCCATGGAAAACATTATATTTCTGTTAATAATATTTGAAGTGACTTTACGCAAAATAGTTTTCTTTATTTTTCTCTTTATTACTGTCTTTTTTAAAAAAAATTATTAGATATTTCCTTTACATTTCAAATGCTATTCTGAAAGTCCTCTATTCCCTCCCCCGCCCTCGTCTCCTACCCACCCACTCCCAATTCTTGACCCTGGCATTCACCTGTATTGGGGCATATAAAATTTGCTAGACCAAGGGGCCTCTCTTTCCAATTAAGGACCATCTAGGTCATCTGCTGCAAATGCAGCTAGAGACACGAGCTCTGGGGGTACTAGTTAGTTCATATTGATGTTCCATCTATAGGGTTGCAGATCCCTTCAGCTCCTTGGGTACTTTCTCTAGCTCCTCCATTGGGTGCCCTGTGTTCTATCCTATAGATGACTGTGAGCATCCACTTCTGTATTTGCCAGACACTGGAATAGCATCAAAAGAGACAGCTATATCAGGATCCTTTCAGCAAAATCTTGCTGGGATATGCAATAGTGTCTGGGTTTTGTGGTTGATTATGGGATAGATCCCCAGGTGGGGTAGTCTCTGGATGGTCCATCCTTTATCCTAGCTCCAAACTTTGTCTCTGTAACTCCTTCCATGGGTGTTTTGTTCACTATTAAATGGAGGAATGAAGTATCCACACTTTGGCTTTCCTTCTTGATTGTCTTGTGTTTTGCAAATTGTATCTTGGGTATATACGTTTCTGGGCTAATATCCACTTATCAGTGAGTGCATATCAAATGACTTCTGGGTTACTTCACTCAGGATGATACTCTCCATATCCATCCATTTGCCTAGGAATTTCATAAATTCATTGTTTTTAATAGCTAAATAGTACTCCATTGTGTAAATGTACCACATTTTCTGTATCCATTTCTCTGTTGAGGGATATCTGGGTTCTTTCCAGCTACTGGCTATTATAAATAAGGCTGCTATGAACATAGTGGAGCACGTGTCCTTGTTACCAGTTGGAATATCTTCTGGGTATATCCCAGGAGAGGTATTGCTGGATCTTCCGTTATGGCTTGTGCTGTAAGATCAAGAATTCACAAATGGGGCCTCATGAAATTGCACTTTTGTAAGGCAAAAGATGCTGTCAAAATGGCCACCAACAGATTGGGAAAGAATTTTTATCAATCCTAAATCTGAGAGGGGAGTAATATTCAATATAAACATACAGCTCAAGAAGCTGTACTCCAGAAATTCAAAAAACCCCATTAAAAATGGGGTACAGAGCTAAACAAAGAATTCTCAACTGAGGAATACAGAAGTGCTGAGAAGCACCTGAAAAAATGTTCAACATCCTTAATCATCAGGGAAATGCAAATCAAAACAACCTTGAGATTCCACCTCACTCCATTCAGAATGGCTAAGATCAAAAATTCAGGTGATAGCATATGCTGGCAAGGATGTGGAGAAAGAGGAACACTATTCCATTGCTGGTGGGATTGCAAGCTTGTACAACCACTCTGGAAATCAGTCTGGCAGTTCATCAAAATATTGGACAAAATAGTTTTCTATCCTTCAATATAAAAGTATATCTCATATTGCTACAGCTATTAAGAATTGCAATATTTATATTAAGTAAAAATAGTGTCACTGTTAGATAAGATAGTACTTTTTAGAGAAGTAAATTCAGCATCATAACTCAGAATTTTTTTTTCAAATATTAAGGGTACAAGTATCTTACTCCTTTTCAAATTACATGCTTCAAATGTGGTTTCATCTTAATTAATTGAAAATAATTGTTTCAAAACTAGTAGCCTTGTTCAGTGAAAGTGAAAGCCTAAGATTTAACCAAATTATTTATGTATCAATAATTCAGAAAGGAAAATGCATGGTATTAAACAATGAAAGCTTGTGGGACATAGGAAACAGTGGTAAGGAGTTGCAGAATTAAACATATATTTTATATAGATAATATATAGCAAATATGTCAGCATGAAAACTTAGCAACCCTGTCTACTTATGCCTTAATAATAATAGAAAGAAATACCGGAATAACTGTAATAATAGAATAATATATAAAATGGAGTAATCTGTTCTTTACATTTTCCCAGTGCTCCATAGGGTAAGTTAATAGATCAAAAATTCATAAATTTCCAGTAGAATATTACCACTACCTACCTTCAGAAAGAGAACAAGCTTATACTACATGGGTTATTTATTTTATACTCATAAGAGTAGTTAAGGCTCGTGTATTTTATTCAGCTGCCATGGCTCCTAAGGCTCTTTTACTACGTTATAACAACTCTGTCATATTTATGTCCATGATTGACATGGATGAAGGTTCCAGACCGATTATTTTAGTGAATACATTTGATTTAGGCTCATTTAGCATTCTATTAGATTTATGTTATGCTTTTGCCAGAAATGTGACAAAGGGGCCTACTCTTCTCATTACTTCTCATAAAATCAAGCATGATTTTTGAGGTGCTCCACTCCTGATCATGTTAAATTTAATCACTTAATTAAGGTTATCCATGACAGATTTCATTATTGTTAACTTACTTGTTCTACTTTTAGGGGAAATATTTTTAATGCTTTTCTTTTAATTTAATGATTTTTTATAATCTATTAAATACAGTTATAATTATTCTTCTTCACAGTAACTGTTGTAAAAACAATACTGTAACTTGGTACTTTATTATACCCATCCACAATATTAAAATTACTTTACATTCAAATGAAAATTCATTCTAGTTTTCTAGATAAGAAAATTTGATGTTTATGGTGATCATGAGTGGTGTGGTTGGGGTGATGTTTGTGGTGGTGGTGGTTATGATGATGGTGGTCATGTTGGTGATATTGTCGATGGATATGGTTATAGTGCTGGTGGTATGAGGATCATCCTCTTCTTTCATCTTTTTAAAGATTTTTGTCTTTCATTCTGTTTTTGTTTTGGTTTTTTGTTGTTTTTAATTTGAGACACAAGCTGTCTGTGTAACAGATCTGCCTTTCCAGAAACTGGCTATGTACACTAGACTGACCTCAAACTCATGGCTTCATAATTCTTCATAGTCTGTAGGTCAAGGTCCTTACACGATGAAATCTTAAGACATGCTAATAACCTTTTTCTTACCAAGTACATATTTGACATTTCAAGGACTATACTAACTTGATAAAAAAATATATTACTATGAGGTTGATGCATTATCTTTTTCTAACTCCACATTTTACACAGCTTCCTTTTCTTGTTAATGTCTGCATTTTTTGTGTGCCTTTATCCATGGACACAATTTAATTTGTCTTATTATTCCGTGAGTTACAGTCCATTGCCATTATTTCTTTGGCAAATGAGCTGCAGTTGAGCAATAGAAATCATAGCAAAATGACATCTGAATTCTTTACATGCACAAAATTGCATTAACATTTCTTGGCTAATGAATGAGAAAACAAAACCAGTTGTGTATTTATTGCTTACTTTAATTTTTCTTCACAAGACAATGTTTCTTTTTCAAAAAAAACTTAATAAAATATTTTAAAACAGAAAAATTCCATAAAATGATTTTTGATGTAATTTATAATAATAAAAAATCCTGGCCCTGGATATGTTTAGTGCTCTAGTGGGGTATTATTTTCCTCTGAGACTATTATTGATCAGAACTAGGCTATAACATAGTGACATATTTTGTAATGTATTAAGAAATATATACGCTCACTGATAAATGGATATTAGCCTAGAAACTTAGAATACCCAAGATACAATTTGCAAAACACAAGAAAATCAAGGAGGAAGACCTCATTCCTCCTTTGAATAGGAAACAAATTACCCATGAAAGGATTTACAGAGACAAAGTTTAGAGCTAAGACTAAAGGATGGACCATACAGAGACTACTCCACAGGGGGATCCATCCCATAATCAGTCACTAAACTCAGACACTATTGCATAGGACAGCAAGTGTTTACTGAAGGGACCCTGATATAGCTGTCTCGTACAGAAGTGGATGCTCACAGTCATCTATAAGACGGAGCACGGGGCCCACATTGTAGAAGCTAGAGATAGAACCCCAGGAGCTGAAGCGGTCTGCAACCCTAGAAAAGGAACAACAATATGAACTAACCAGAACCCCCAGAACTCGTGTCTCTAGCTCCATATGTAGCAGAAGATGGCCTAGTTGGCCATCATTGAGAGGAGAGGCCCCTTGGTACTGCAATCTTTATATGCCTCAATATAGGGGAACGCCAGGGCCAAGAAGTGGGAGTGGGTGGGCAGGGGAACAGGGCGGTGGGAGGGGGAGGGAACTTTCTGGATAGCATTTGAAATGTAAATTAAGAAAATATCTAATAAAAGATTTTTAATAAAAGAATGTGATTATGCACTAATTTTTGGTTGCCATAAGAAGAATCACCAGTTAAAGAATTTTATATAGCTATGGAGAATTTGAAATCAAGTGAGATTTGTTGTCTGTCTAGACTTATATTGGGTCATTCCTTTTATATGATGTAATAGCAAAGGCTAAAATGTTGCTCATAAGATGATGCGACAAAATTTCCCCTGATTGCATCCACATTACCAGAGCATTTATAGCTGATTTTTCCCATAAACACCAATATTTAGGACTATCTTCAAGGGTATTATTTTGATATCTCTTAATTTCTTGTACTACTATATTATTATACTTATATTTTCATCTTGCTGTATGTGAACTTAATCCCTATCATTGATAAGTGACTGTGGCACTGGAAAACTGACTTCATCTTCTAATGCTTGTATTAATATGTTTAGCTTGACTTCAAAACTATACTTCATATCTTTTTGACAAACAAGTTTTTAAATTGGCTTTCCTTTACTAGACTGTACTAATATCCAAAGGAATATTTTTCCAACTCCTTGCAGTAGTCTTATTTCACACTTTTTAAATAAATTCAGTTTGTTTTGTCATACTCTATATTCAATTTTTGGATTCTCCTAGCTCCTTATGTAATTTATTTCTAATTTGCATTCAATAAGTTCACACATTTTGCTATAATATTCTATGGATTTTGACAAGAACATAATGTTCTACATCCATGTTATGATTTGAAAATTGTTTTACACTCTAACAAATCTCAATTTTCTGACATATCCCATTCACTTTCCTTGCCAGCTTTGGAGACTACAGATATTTCACCATGTCAACATCTTAGATATTTTAGAATGTCAAATAAGATGAGCATAATGGTACAGCCCTCCTGAACTGACTTCTTTGCAATGTGTTTTTAAGAATCATCTATGTTTTCTATGACTTAATCTTATATTCTATTATATCTTTATATTTATGCATGAAATCTTTATAAACCTACTTACTGGAAGTCATCATAATTACTTTCAATTTTCAGAGATTATGAAGATTTATAACTAAATTTTATGCAGATTTTTATGGAAATAATTTGCAAAATTTTCTTAAATATAACCATTGCACTTTATGCTATGTCCATAATTATTTCTATACAACATTGAAAATCTTTCAAAATGATTATAACACTTGATACTCATAATAAGAACATTTGAGAATTTTTGACGTATAACATTCTCACCACTATAGTTTCATTTACTTATATTTATAGATAGATTATTTTGCTCTTTGATTAAGCATAGTCCCATTGAACAATACTATTAAGTGTGACATTATAAGGTAATTTGCAATGTTTAGTATTCAAAAACTCTGTCTTTATATTAAAAGATGATGTTTGTTTTCTCATTATTTATTTCACTATAGAATTATTTGTATATGTTAAACATAAGTAATTTACATGACACAAAAATTTATACATATTTGTCACCTAGAAATGTATCTATATTTTGAACATGTTTTATATGTATAAGAAAATGATTCTAATACTGGTAACTCCAACTCACTTTGTTCTGTAAGGTCTTTGTCAGATGTCTATATTTAAGCTACATTCTTTTATACACATCTCTTAATTCTTATATTTCATATCTTCTATGTTCTATTGGAAACATTATTTTTCTCTACATGTAGATTTTAATTCTTATATATGCATTTATTCATTTTGTGACAGAAAAGAGCCACACAATTTGTGCATAATTAACAAGAAGCTTACTGTCATTCTGTATCCCCAGCTACATTTCTGTTTGATTTGAAAGACTATTAATCAGTGCCTATATTTGTGGGCATCCCCTCTCTCTCTCTCTCTCTCTCTCTCTCTCTCTCTCTCTCTCTCTCTCATATCATCATGGCCTTCTTTCTTGTTCTTCAGTTCTTTTCTTACCTCTTTTTTGTCCCTGTCTTCCTTCATATAAAGTATAAAATGAACTATTTAATTATCTACAAAAACTGTTATTTGGCTGGGAACATACTGGAAATTAAGATATCTTTGAAATATTACACTTCAACAATTTTGTATATTCTAATTTAAAAACATTATAAGAGCTACACTGGTGTAGACTTTTCATTTTCTAGATTTTTCTATTTTCTATTTAAACATGAAGAGTCAAGATATGTTTACCCAGGTGCTTTCAAATTTAATTTTGAAGTGCTTACTTTAATGAAAGCATTAATTTTAATTAAATTTGATAACACAATATTTTTTAAATGTTTAATTTTCTTGCTGGTAAAACAAAGAGCAATTTATTTTGTTTTTGTTTTATCTAATGATAGTCATTAGCTTTTTTAAACTCATAACTGTGTAAATATGGATTTTAAAACATATTTTGTAGGTAGTTATTTGTGTGCTTTTGTCCATGTGTCATAATATTGACATATGAGTGTAGTTTCCAACAGAGATTTGTAGAAGGTTCTAGATCACCAGGAACTGGAGCCTAAGGCAGTTATAAGCTATTGAACAAGGGTATTTGGAAGTGAACATATGGTTTTCTGAAGGAGCAGCACACTGATTACTACTTAAATTCTCTGGTTTTCACAGATAATCAAGCTTTTCATAAATGAAGAAAACAATCTATACATGTTACTGATAAACACACATACACACAAACCCACACACACAAACACACACACACACTATACAATCTACTGTACAAACAAAAATTCTGCCTTCCAATATCCAGTTTCCTCTGTATTACATCTAGCCACTCCTCGCATTCAAACCTCTCATTGACTGTAGAGATTAGATAAGAAAGTTAATCTGAAATCTTCATGCTTTTTCTTCAACAGGCCAGATCTATCCTGGGTCCCACCCCCAGGGTGCTGGTCTAGTCTGGTCATCTTGCCTGCCAGTAATTGACATGTAGAGATCTGCTGGGACTCTTGCTAGTACTCCTACCTTACACATATCATCAAAACAACAAGGCTACATATCCATCCTTTCAACCCAGCAAGATCTATCCTAACAATCCAGTTATAGGCCAGAAATTATTTCCATAACTTTTTATATACCTGATGCTGCTCACAATGACAAAGAATCAAAGATTAGAAAGCCCAGAAAACCAAACATTACTGGACGAAAAAATTATACATAAAATGAGTCCTGATAATAGACTGCTATACTTAGAGATGAGTGCCTTATTCGATCATCACCAGAGAAGCTTCCTCTGGCAAAAGATGAAAGATGTTGAAACCAACAGCCAGAGAGTATGCTGGGGGACTAAGGCTCAAATTGATAACACTTAAATGCAAGGCATGTAAATATGTATAATGTGCAAATCATTCAATGATTGCATATAAGACATAATATTTAAATCCATGCCATTTAAAGCTTTGATAAATTGTGTGTTTGTTGTGTACCTGTTCCAGAAAACTCACACATGTTGCTAAGTTTTTGAAGCTCTATCATACTTATATTTTATTAAAATTTCTTCATGGATTAATTGTAAAGCTATATTGATTTCCTATATTATTGGATATACACATTAGAAATGGTCAGAGGCATTATATTATCTTTACCCACTTCATCTTTGTTCTGAGATCCTAAGTTACACTGTCTTCCTCTCTATATAAATTCTATCAAAACCCATTGAAAATTTTCATTTTCTAAGTCCATCATTTTAATCTGATCTTTACCTTGGGTACTTTTCTGGCTTACACTAGAGAACTTACTAATTCACCCTCAATATAGTAACTGCTTAATTTTTCAGCTTTCTTGTATCTCAAGTTTATCAATGTACATTGCAAAATTCAATCACACCTTTCTAGTATACTTATGTCTTCTGAAATAAAGTCTACATGCATGTTCAAGTACTTAGAAAGGTTCTTTCTATAGTAAAGCATAATTTTACAAGGAATAAATGTTTTATCTCTGTTAAGTGTCCCTCTCACAAAAAGACATTCTTAAATACAGTATTTTTATCATAATTTAATCTTTGATTTCACTCATTATGCAAGATAGCAACAATACACATTTCAACAATTAGGAGGAAATTATGTTTTGGTTGCTTTAAAATTTACTCTAAGTAAGGTAATACAGAATATTGGGCAACTAAAAGACAATATTACAAATTCTTTATTTTCTTTCCCACAAATTATTATTCATTTATACATTCACAGAATAAGATTATAAAGCAATGGTGTTTCTTTTATAAAAATTAGAATTTGACAAAAATACCAATAACACTGAATTTATTAAATAGATGAGAAATATATATCCACATGTTTGGTTTTTAGCATGATTATGTTAAAAATATGTAGAAAAATAAAGAACTATAAAATATGTTTATGTTCAAGTTTACCAAATAAATTCTAAATCATAAATTCTTAATGATGAATGCTTAATGAAGTATTTTCAAGTTAAAATAAATAATTAGCACTACATGCATTTATGATAGTAGATTTGTTTTCTTTCAGAATAATTTAAAACCTTTAAATTCAGTATCCAACACTATACCATATGGCATGTCCTAATTCAGTCTTTCATAGGAAAATAGATTATCATTTATTTATCTTTCCCTCTGGTGACATTCCTTTATTAATTTTACAAGGAATTTCCTCTCTAGTTTGTAATGAAGGACAGCTACAATATACCATTTCTATATACATTGTCTATTCTTTCTCTTTTGACAATTATGAATCATTTTATGAATGAGAATATTAATTCTTAATTATGATTTTTGTCATTTTAAAATAAAACATATATTATAATTTCCCTTAAGTAAATAGAATGAAAACTTGTAGTTAATTAGATATAGTTATTACCTGTAATTTTGGCAAATGATTATAATTAATATCACTTTAAATGAAAGCTGTTAAGTTCATTAAAATAAAAAAAAATCACTAATCTCAAAAGTAGCACATGACTCTTAAAAACTGTACTCAACATAGTGTAGCCAGCCATGACGTCTAAAAGTTTACATGGAACCCACATAGAGACAATGGGTGAAATAATCCCCTATTATAAGTAATAGGGGATTATTTTTAACATATGAGTTTTTATAGATGTTATTTTTAATATGAGTTTTTATGATATCCAATCAATCTCTGTCTTTCTACTTTCATGTAAGAGTTTTGTACTTATTTCCCTATCTATTTACCTATGTAACTAATGCATCTATCAATCTATCTATCTATCTATCTATCTATCTATCTTTCATCTATCTTCATTATCTTCTATTCATCTATCCATTTATCTATATCAATATCTATCTATATTGATTGTATATCTATCATATATCTATATTAATCATCACCTATTTATTTATTTATTTATTCATCTTTTGTTTATTAGTGTGGAATGTGAAATTGATTAGGGATTGCTTAGTTTCAGAGCTTGTTTAGTTTGACATTCACATCATTCCATCTGTTTCAAACCACACATACATCTATGTTTTACTGCTTGTTCAAAATTACCTGAAAGGAATGAAATTAATGATTGAGATACTCACAATAAAGTAATGTAAGGATAGGCTTTCAAAGAATTGTGTAGGCTTTTTTGTATTAAAAGAATATGGAACACAATGAAAATTGAATGAAGTGTTACTAATTAGATACCAAAAATTAATCAGTGTTATTTCCTTACTTCTTCCTAGTACTAAAACAATGTATTAAAATATACTTATGCACATTTTTGTCATTTCTAGTCGATGGCTTCTTACCTACAAAGGTATTTTTATTGATTTACTTTTAGACTTCTTTCAGTTGAATTTATTAGGAAATCATCAAATTTTAAACCAGAGTTTACAACAGAATACAATTCTCTAGGGAGTTGTGAGTTCTGTGTATACAAAAGCATATTTTCTTCAGTCCTTATGCATTTAGTTAGCATCTTCCATCATATTCTCTGTAAAGAATATTCCATAGTACTTCATTGCAGAGAAGGTATAGTGGCAGGATCTTGAACAGCAGCTCACATAGTTTTGGCAGTCAATAAACGGAGATATAAGTACTTAAACTCTTCTGCTTTTCTAAGTTTATTCGCTGGGTTTCCAGGATGTTGCATGCTCATGTCTAGAGTCAGGGTGACTCTTCCTATGCATAGTATCCTAATCTAGAACACCATGACAGGAACAACCATAATGATTATAAACCACAACATTTTGACAATTGAGATAGATATCACAACTTTATCCTTGTCAAGTACACACATCTCAGTTTACTTTACGTCATCATATTCTACATCTTGCTTCCATCGGATTACTACCATCTAACAACATTAAAGGCATTCAAAAGAAAACAAAAGGCTTCATAGTTTTTAGTAGTTTCCCTTCAGTTGAGTAGTCAAAGATATCTCTTAAGACAACAGAAAACCTCATTTATGAACTCCTACACAGTAAGAAAAATACAGCTTACATTTTAAATTCACAGTATGATATAATAATAAAAAAAAAAAAATCCAGCCCCCCTCCCCCAACAAATTATTAAGTGGACAAGGAAAGTTCAGAAATTCTGAGAAGAGAAAAGCTGAAACCTTGAAGCTCCATGTCTGGTATTTGGGGCTTTTACTTGGCATGTCTCAGTTCCAAAGACTCAGCAAAACATGGAGCATTGCTGTGTACAGCATACTTTCTTGGGCTGGTGTTGATGTTTGGTCTTTTGCTATGCTAAATCCTGATTGCTCCTGGAGACTGCAAATAGATCCAGATGATGCTATTTGACTTGCCTTCCCCCAACCCCCACAAGTCATTCCTGATTGGTGAATAATAGCTGAGCAGAAGAGATATAGGCAAAGTTTAGGGTTCCAGAAGCACCATGAAGGAGGGATAGGAAAGTGGAGTGGAATGGAAAACACAGTGGGGGTAAGAATCTAAAAATAGTGGCCCTGTAGACTGGCTAATTGGAGTTAAGAACACTATTACAGATGCTCATCTTCTGTTTCCATATTCCTCTTAAGAATTAGCAGTAAATTACACTTATTCCATAGGAGCTATAAGACTTTGTTTAAGGCAAACTAATTGCATGGTTCATAATAAACTTAAAGAGAACATCAAGCCACAAGAGTAATGATACTAAATGGTCTGAATTATTGTTTGGGGTTTTCTTTTAGAAGGTCAAGATAAGAAGAATTTTGATTAGTGGGATTATATTTTCAGGCCCAGAGGTATATGTTTTATTTTGTTTATTGTTGTTGTTGCTGTCTCTGTTTTAATTTCAAAATTGTCTCAAACAAATTAAAAATAAAATTCAGGAAAGAATATTCAAATAATACTAATTTCACAAATACCAACTTCTAAATAAAACTTTATTCAAACATCTCCAAATGATGTCAGTGAAAATAGGGGAATATTTGGACATTATATAACTCTGGAATCAACAATCAAATTAAATGATGGGGTATAATTTATCTTGAAATAGTCAATTTTGAAAGAGGGATGCTGATACAGTTCAGCTGCAGTGTGCTTACTACCATACTCCAGACCCTAGATAAAATCTACAGTATTGTAAACAAGAAATGTATGGTGACAAAGGCCTCAAACCAAAAAATTCTCAAAGATGATTTCAGGTGATCAAAAGGTAGAGGACAAACTGAATTACTGAGTGGAAAAACATCCCCCAAAAAAGTAATTTCCAGTTTAGGCAAGTATTTTTGAGTTTGCAGATAGTTCTTCAGGTACGTTTAGTGTTGTATAAAATATTTGTACCATGGGGAAGATCATTGTACTACAATTTCTAGGAAGATAAGTAGTTGTGTCTTTCAGGTGATTATAATGCTGTTGACTTAAAACACTTACTTATTTACAGAAATCTAGGCTTATAATAAATTAGGGCAGGTGCCCCAGTGTGTTCTTTCCTGAGGTATCAGCTTACTTCCTCCTGTGTTAACAGACTTTAGAATCATCACTTTTTCCTTGAGCTGGTTGATTTTGGCTGTTCCCCAGAGTGAATGGTGTTTATGAAGCCTGTGTAGTTCTCACTGGTTTCTAGTTAAAATCTCAAACTTTACCTCACCTTTCCACCACTAGCGCAGGATTTTTAGAGTGTATCATTTCCTTTGAGGTTCATGTAATGGCACAGTCGATGTTTGCTGTCAGCTTGTCTGGGCCATTGATTGCAGTTTCCAGATTATTAACTTTCTTTGCTAATTTGTTCAATTTAGATTTTAAACCTTTATGCCTCTTTTGTACACTATCTGTCTTTTTGTCAATTTTCATTACTGGAGCATGAGTGCAAAACCATTAACGGCAGGTCTATGAGTTTTGATTCCACCACCCACAGGATGTTCTGTGTATTGTCTGCAAAAAGTAATTTAGTGCAATATTCATACTGACAATTTTTTTCTAGATCCATTGATCTTATTCTGACCATTAAAAAGCTTTCTCAGTAAAAGAAAATAAGTCCAATGACTTTCTGGCAGATAAATCATCTTCCAATTAGATGACTTCACCCAAGAGGCCTTTAGTCAATTTCATTTTGTCTCATCAAGTTCACTTTGTTTCAAAGAAAGCTGAATATTTGAAAATAAAGATGATCATCTTAATTTGTCATTTAATTTTATGTGTTTTACCATTTGTTATATATTTATTTATTGAGTGTCTATTTTCTGTGTGTGTCCATGTGTACCCCAGTGCTTGCATGAAGGTAGAGAATGACTTATGGAACTCAGTTCAATCACTCCACTGTGTGGGACCTGGTGATAGAATTTAGGTTGTCGGGCTTTCCCTAATTGACTCAGTCATCCCGCTCACCCTAATTACCTGGTTATTATATATATATATATATATATATATATTTACTAATATAAATATTCTGGAAACAAAATTTGCATGAAAATTGCATAAAATTGAAGCCAATTGTCATTTCTCATTAGTCAATATGTATTTAAATATATTGTTTCATTATAGTTTATATTTGTAAAATATTTTTACATAAATATGTTCTCATTTTCATATTTATTAAGGCATAAATATTTCTAATATCAGAGTACTAACTATTCTATGAACAATTTTTGCCATAGCCATTAGATATCTTCATTAAAATAAATTAAACTTTTATCACAGTAAGGACTTCATAAACATTAATACTGTGAAAGCAACTGTTTTATTTCATATTAGCAAGTTTTCTGAAAAATTACAAACCATTAATATTAAATGAATAAGTAATGTAAAATTATTTAAATTTCTTATTTTAATTTTATTTCTTTTTTTTCCCTTACACTCCAGATTTTATTTCCTTCTTGGATTACCCTCTGATTGTTCCACAAAAGATACCTCCTCCTCATTCCCCTGTATCTACAAGGATGTCCCCACCCCACCAGATCCCTAAACTCCCTGGGGCCTCCAGTCTCTTGAGGGTTAGGTGCATCTTCTCTGACTGAACCCATATCCAGCAGTACTCTGCTAGATATGTGCTCGGGACCTCATATCAACTACTGTATGTTGCCTGGTTGATGGCCCAGTGTCTGATCTCGGGGTCCTAGTTAATTGAGAGCACTGGTTCTCTACAGGGTCACCCTCCTCCTCAGCTTCTTCAAGCTTTTCCCTAATTAAACCACAGGGGTCACCAGCTTCTATCCATTGGTTAGGTGTAAATATCTGCATCTGACACTTTCAGCTGCTTGTTGGGTCTTTCAGAGGGTAGTCATGATAGATCCCTTTTTGTAAGCACTCCTTAGCCTCAGTAACAGTGTCAGACCTTGAGGCCTTCCCTTCAGTTGGATCTCAATTTGGGACTGTTTCTGGACCTCCTTTTCCTCAGGCTCTTCTCCATTCTTGTCCCTGCAGTTCTTTCAGATAGGATCAACTATGAGTCAGAATTTTTGACTGTGGGATGATAACCCCATCCCTCAATTGATGCCCTGTCTTTCTGCTGGAGGTGGGCTCTACAAGTTCCTTCTCCCCACTGAAGGGCATTTCATCCTAGGTCCCTCCCTTTGAGTCCTCCTCTCTCTCCCTTGTGATTACTTTGTTATCCCTCCCAAGTGGGATTGTGGATTCTCACTTGGGCCCTTTGGCTTGTTGATCTTTTGAGTTTTGTATTTAAATTTCATAAAGTTACAACTGAAAATTACATAACCCAATGTCAACACTTACAATCACTTTCAGTCTACTGAGGGCATATATATTTTCTTAGACCTCAGTATAATAATATTTTAGCATTAAAATGTATTATCACCACAGTGAGGATGGGTTCTTCTTGATAGTGATATTTGGACATGTTATAATTTTGAAGAGGATATCATGAGTTAAGACCTGATGAAAGTAATTGAAAGTCATTACAAATCAAAACGGTTTTTGAAAGCAGAAATAATTCATGTGAACTTTCACACATAGCTATGATTTGGCAAAGTAATGGATTTCAAATGTTAGAGATAATGTGGTTAATATATACTTTGTCATTTGAAATGCAACAATTATCTTTAGTAAGAAGCTAATCAAATATCATGTCTGTGCCTGTGACTTTTAAAATATTACCTCATGTTTAGAAAGAAGTTTAGAAAAAAATTAAGAAAGTTATCTAAATGTTTATGTTTGTAACTTTAAACAGTACTAACAAAAAGTTTAATTTGTCTCTTGATGGACAAGTTTCCAACACTGGGAAATCTACATACAAATATTTAAGCACTATTATTTAAAACTATTGTAATATAAAAGTATTTATCAACATTAAGCAATCAATTGAAATTCAAAATCCACATATTTTATTAATTTGTCCTATTGCTTCTTTTAAATGTTGAAATGTATTGAGCTGACAGCCATACAATTTAATGTTTAGATCAAGATATGCTTAATAAAAAAAAGATATGCTTAATAAAAAATGTTATAAATCTCCAAACAGATTATATGTAGAGAAGTTGCTTTATATATATTTTATCATATTAAGTATTGCTATACTGAAATATTATGGTATAAAAAGATTAACAGCAACATTTCAATAACATTTATTTTTAGAAATATGATTCTATAATCTATTTAAATTCAAATTGTTGCAGTTCACCTTCCTTTACTATAAAATGTCAAAAATTAATATATATGTTTTATATGTTACATATATGTGTTAAGTCAGGACTAAAGGACCCTGATATAGCTGTCTTGTGTGAGGCTAGGCCAATGCCTGGCAAATACAGAAGTGGATACTCAAAGTCAGCTATTGGATGGAACACAGGGCCCCCAATGGAGGAGCTAGAAAAAGTACCCAATTAGCTTAAGGTGTCTGCAAGCCTATAGGTGGAAAAACAATTTGAACTAACCAGTACCCTCAGAGCTCATGTCTCTAGCTGCATATGTAGCAGAAGATGGCCTAGTCGGCATTCATTGGGAAGAGAGGCCCCTTGGTCTTGCAAACTTTATATGCCCCAGTACAGAGGAATGTCAGGGCAAAGAATTGGGAGTGGGTGTGTAGGGAAACATGGCAGGGGGAGTGTATAGGGGACTTTAAGGATAGCATTTGAAATGTAAATGAAGAAAATATCTAATAAAAATTTTAAAAAAAGACAATATGATAACATGAAGTCGTAACTATTGAAATCTTCATTAAAAACTTGACTCTATCTTTGTGTCTAAAAAAGAAAATAAAGCAAATTTTGTTTAAAAAAACTTTTTAGAGAACAAATTCAAGTTTTAAAAGAAACTTAGAATATTGAGAAATTCAATTTATTGGTCATATTTAACAAAGGAGTTGTATGTTATCTAAATTATGGATCTTAGATGTGTGGAAAAAAGATGATAGGACTTTTACAAATAACCATTAGCAACAAATTATCATGATAATAAATATTTTAAAAATATGCAAGTCTTTCTGTGATTGACAATGTGCTGAAAACATTGGGATATACAGCTGTGATTTGAGTGGTGAAATTAATTTTCAGTATCAGTCTTCATTCACAGCTGTCGATTGTTTTCGCTGACTCCTTATGAGTCAGATGGAGACGATCACACCTCTGTGGCTGCTCCTTAAAAGCTTAGGAATGCCCTTGCATTCTTGTTAAACAAACATACAAACAAACAAACCAAAAAAAAGTTGAGAGGAGGAATGAAGGAGCTGGAGAGGTCAAAGACACCACAAGAAGATATACACAGTCAACTAGTCTGGGTCTGTCAGGACTCACAGAGACAAAACTACCAACCAAAGAACATGCATAGGCTGGACTTATACCCCCTACATATTTGTTTCAGATGTGCAACTTGGTCTTCAATTGGAGTGAGAGCTGTCTCTAACTGTGTTGGCTACTTTTAGATTTCAGTACACTAGCTGGACAGCCTTGTTTGGCCTCAGTGGAGAGTAAGCAAGAATGCACTTAACCCTGCTGTGACTTTATACTTTGGCAAGCTGGTACCAAAGGGGGACTTCCCCTTCTCCTCAGAGAAGGGCAGGCATAGTGGGGGAGGGGAGAGTTATATTAGGGCAGGTCTGGTGGCAGATGAAGGAAAGATGGCTGTAATCAGGATATAAAAGAAATAAAAAATATTCCCACATCATAAGGGAAAACCTATATAAAATGTTACTTTTTTTCATGGCTGCATTAAAATTTTACCTCTTTATTAGTCTCACTTTTACAGATATGAACCAATTGACTTATTTTTCCATTTGTGACATAATCTTGAAGTTATGAGAAATGGCAATTTCTAGTTTAAAACAGTGATGATTAGAATTTCGATTTCTTTACCCAGTAGTAATTTGACAATTGTCCATGGTTCTAAAATTGGTGATAGTGACTTTCAAAATTGACCACGTAGGTAAATCTTCTACATTTTTTTAGTTATTTTTAAGATGATAACTTCAAGAAACATCAAAAAACTCAATTAAACTGTCTAATTTAAAGGAGGAAGGTTGAGTGGAAAATCCTACTTTCTTGTGATTCCCCCCCGTCCCCCACCTCCTACCCCAGGGAATGGAGGAAGGAAAGTCTATTCAGCCTAATTTGGGATCAGCAAAAGAAAGAATTTCAAGCAAATAAGTTGGTGAATCAGCGAGTTAATTGGGGTTTCTTACAGGGTCGCTTGTGAGGGGTTACATGCAGGAACATGAGTAACTCAATAAAAGTGCACATCAGCAGGAAGAACCACATCAATATGGCTGGCAATTCATACAAGCTATATCTATTGGCATTTCCACAAAAGCTGATGCAAACACTACCAATCATACTCTCCACCCTCCTAGCAATATTTCTCTGCTTATGTGTCTTAGGGTAGGGTCTTTGTACTTTCACAACTTTCTGGAGTTTCTTCATTGTAACATGTTTTGTAACTTTTCACATTTTATGACTTTCCCATTCCTTCGAGGAGGAAATGTTTCAATTTGATGAAATTGCTCCACAACATACAATATGATATATCGAGTAAGTTTTGTCTAGAAAATAAGAAAATGTATTGCCAGGGTAAAGCATAATTTGTTACAAGCAAGGTCTCCATGGACAAATAGGTATTACAAACTATCAACCTACTGGAATCAAGACATTTTTAGTACCTAAAGTAAGAACCTTGAAAATTATTATACTTTGTGTGGATGAAAGATTTGGTAGAATGTATGTCTGTACTCCACATGTATTCCAGGTTCCAAAGAAGCAAGAGTAAGCATTGAGTCCCATACAACTAGGCTGAATGATGGACATAACAGACATGTGACCACTAAGAATGACGCCTTGGTCTTCTGCAATGACAATCGATTTTCTTCAATAATAAGCCAAGCTCATAACATTAAAAAGAGAAATATCATCATATTATTTAGGGATAACATTAAGAATTACCTAGAATTTCTATTTATTTGAGATGACCTTTATCTTCCAGTTTATTTTTACTTAGACGATCATTAAGATTGAATAGAGACTATTTGTAATTCACAGAGAATCTTATACTATTAAAATAGCATCATCAATTAAGTAGTTATACAGTCAGTTTGTTGACACTTGAAATAACTAAAAAGAACCAGGCTTATAGAATGCAGACATGGAGTCAAAGAAAGGAAGTTACTTTGCTCAAAGAATTGTAGATTCATTTAATTTTATCAGTATGCTTGTTTTATCTGCTTTTATGCAGTTGTGTACCATGTATGTGCCCGATGACTGCTAAGATCAGACAAGGATGGTGCATTTCCTGTTGCAAGGACTGTGAAAGGAAGGTACTGATGCCTACAAGCCACTATCAGGTGCTTTGAAAACTAAATTCACTCCTGCTTCAAAAACAGCAGGTCCTATCAACCATTGACCAATCTCTCCAGCAGCCCAAGTTCTGGGTTCTATTGCCATCACATTTACTTTGTCTCTAAAACCAAAAAAAAAAAAAAAAAAATTACTAAATATGTCACCAGGATTCATCAACAATACAATTGAGCAAATTGATTTATAAAACAATACAAAGTCTAAACAATCTCAAAGACACTAATAGTTTAAGAAAACTTACTCCATTTGGACAGGTTTGCATGAAACTTGCTTTCATGAATACCTGTCCAAAAAAATAGATAGGATAAACTAGTATTCCACAGATACAAAGAACTTAGTGTAAATTTTTTAACCTTATCTACTGAACTAAGCATGAATTTATTGGAAAATGAGCATATCAGTGTGAGTTTTGCTTCCATGAACACATAGAGACTTTTATTTGTTCAAAATGTGTATATATAAGAAAGAAGATAGAAATTAAGCACACACTAAGAGGCTGAGTGATATAACCCAAGGCAGACCAGATGGGGCAGTCTAGGGAATACAAAAGACAGACAGTATATATAAATGCAGACGGTACTGTTCTTATTCAATGTTGTTAGCAAAAAAAAAAAAAATTTAAGAAAAAGTGTTTATCAAATCATCACCACTTACCAACTTATATAACTAAAACTCATATACACTGGGGCTCAATTTGCTATTTTCTCCAATGCCAGAATCTGAAAGCCATGATTCTAAATAATATTAAATTTTTATAATTTTTTATTTGACATGCATATAGGTTAAACAATATTTGTCCTGTTAAGAAAAAGTTTTTCTTTGTACAACACCTTCCACTTTTTTCTTTTCTTTTCTTTTTTTCTTTGATATTTTCTACATTTACATTTAAAATCTTTTCCACTTTCCAGGTCACCCTTTAAGAAAACCTCTATGCAACCCCTCTCCATACCTCTATGAGGGTGCTCTCCCATGGACCCACTCGTATCTCCCTCCCTGGCATTCCACTACACTGGGGGATTGGACACCTTCAGGCTCAACTTCCCCTCCTCCCACTGATGTCCAATAAGGCCATCTTACATATGTGGCCAGTGCCATGAGTCACTCCATGTGTATTCTTCAGTTGGTGGTCCAGTCCCTGGGAGCTCTAGGGGGCTCTGGCTCTGACTTGTTGCTCCCTTCATGTTCCCCCAGCTTCTTCAGTCCCTTCTCCATCTCCTCCATCAGGGACCCCCTAGCTCAGGCCAATGGTTGGCTTCCTCCTCTGTATTTGTCAGGCTCTGGCAAAGCCTCTTAGGAGAAAGCCATATCAGGCTTCTATAAGCAAGCACTTCCAGCCATCCACAATAATGTCCAGGCTGTATATGGGCTGGATCCCCAGGTGGGACAGTCTCTGGATGGTCTTTCCTTCAGTCTCTGCTCCACACTTTGTCTCCATATTTCCTTCTGTGAGTATTTTGTTGACGCTTCTAAAAAGCACTGAAGCATCCACATTTTGGTCTTCCTTCTTCTTAGGCTTCATATGGTCTATGAGTTGAACCTTGGATATTCTGAACTTTGGTGTTAATATCTATTTATAAGTGAGTACATACCATGTTTGTTCCATTGTGACTGAGTCACCTCACTTAAGTTGATATTCTCAAGTTCTATCCATTTGCTTGTGAATTTCTAGAAGACATTGTTCTTAATGGCTTTGTAATACTCCATTGTGTAAACATCCCACATTTTCAGTATACATTACTCTGCTGAGGGGCATCTGGGTTGCTTCCAGCTTCTGGATATTACAGATATGTCTTCTATGAACAAAGTGGAACATGTGTCCTTATTAATTGTTGGATCATCTTCGGGTATATGCTCAGGAATGGTATCGATGGTTCCACAGGTAATCCAATGTTCAATTTTCTGAAAAACGACCAGAATGATTTCCAGAGTGGTAGTATCAGCTTGCAATTCCAACAGCACTGGAGGAGTGTTCCCCTTTCTCCACATCCTCACCAGGATCTGCTGTCACCTGAGTTTTTCATCTTAGTTATGCTGACTGAGATAAGGTGGAATCTCAGGATCATTTTGATTTGCATTTCCCTCATGTCTAAGGACTTTGAACGTTTCTTTAGGTGTTTCTGAGCCCTTCAAGTTTCTTCAGTTGAGAATTCTCTATTTAGCTCTTATCCCCATTTTTCTAATAGGGTTATTTGGTTCTCTGGAGTCTACCTTCTTGAGTTCTATGTATATATTGGCTATTAGCCCTCTGTTGGATGTAGGATTGGTAAAGATCTTTTCCCAACCTGTTGGTTGCTGTTTTGTCCTACTGACAGTCTTTTGCTTTACAGAGCTTTGCAATTTTATGAGGTCCCATTTGTGAATTCTTGATCTTACAGCACAAGCCATTGGTGTTCTATTCAGGAGCTTTTCTCCTGTGCACATGTGCTTAAGACTTTCTCCATCTTCCTCTTCTATTAGATTCAGTGTATCTGGTTTTCTATGAAGGTCCTTGATCCAGTTAGACTTGAGCTTTGTACAGGGAGATAAGAACGGGTTGATTTGCATTCTTCTACATGTTGACTGCCAGTTGAACCAGCACCATTTGTTGAAAATGCTGTCTTTTTATCCCCTCTGGATAGTTTTAGCTCCTTTGTCAAAGATTGAGTGACCATAGGTTTACTTCACTGAAAATGTAAAACAAATCATGAATATTTCTCCTTCCTTTTCATTGTACAAAACATTTTTGCCTAAAAAAATATAGTTTTCAGTTTTATTTTCTTTTATAAAACAGTAGTAGATCTACTAGGAATCACAGGAAGAAGTCAAAGTATTGCTATTTGCTGACGATATGATCATATACATAAATGACTACAAAAATTCCACCAGGGATATTCGACAGCTGATAAACACTTTCAGCAATATGACTGGATACAACATAACTCAAAGCAATTTCTAGCCTTCCTTTTTACAATTGATAAACAAGCTGAGAAAAAAGTTAGGGAGACAACACCCTTCATAGTAGCACAATTAATATAAAATATCTTGGTGTAACTTGAACCAAGCAAGTGAAAGATGTAGAGAAGATATTCAATCACTAAAGAAAGAAATTGAGAAAGATAATAGAAGATGGAAATATCTTCCATGCTCATTAATAGGTAGGATTAACATAGTGAAAAGGTTCATCTGACCAAAAGAAATTTACATATTCACTCCAGGTTCTATCAAAATTCCAACACAATTTTTTACAGTTTTACACAGAGCAATTGTCAACTTCATATGTAAAAACAAAAAATCCCAGCATATCTAAAACTATACTGTACAATAACAGAATCTCTAGAGGTAGTACCATCTCTGACTTCAAGCTGTACTACAGAGTTGTAGTAATAAACTAACCCTTAATAACACTAATAAATAATTCATAATAACACTCATAAAATAACTAACTCTCCTAAGGAAAGCAGAAATACTCCTACGATAAGGAACACACCAGAATGACTATCAGCAATCGTACCTGCTGTATTGCATAGATCATAAGAGAAGGATTTACCAATAGACATACACCACTATAATGAAATCAAATTGCTTGCATTAAGGTGAATTTTTAGTTCTTTTTTTTTTAATTAGAGGGGGCATTATCTGATGAAAAAATAATCAGTGCTTTATCTTGCTAAATTAAAATTTGAAAGGTTTCCACACCTTCCTAACAGCTAAACCTCTCAAGACTGGGACCGAGAAAGAGCTAAACAGAACCCATAATCAAGAAGATTATATGGTGGGAAACATACTTGAGCTTTGTCTTTCTAAGTGCTCTTACAAATCAGCACTTGAAAAAAATCATGAATTTTAGTGGAGAGGGAAATCATACCAATTGTGAAGCAGTGATATTTGGCCTCAGAAGAGTGCAAGTAGTTCCTGATTATAAGGTTACCACTTTATTTAGGCAACATGCTGTGTGCAACTTGCACTTTCAACTGTCATCTAAATAGTATTCAGCTCTGACTTAGCATGTATTGAGCCAATTGAAAACCTTAGGGAACCAAATGTAACACTCTTTCAAGAGTAAAGAGAGTGTATAATCTATCCCCAGCTCTATTCTAGCTGGCAGACACAAATGCTTGCTTTTCAAGCCATTCAAATTAATTTTTAAGTCAAAAGAAAAAAAAAATCATGACAAACTGGCTTGCCCTTGAAGAGGTATTTCTCCCTTTACCCTGTAGTCACTTCAACGTCTCGAAAATAGAAGAGAAGAATAAAAACACATATTTTTCTGATGACCACAGATTATCTCTGTGGAATATGATCAGCTACAAACAATCATCTTATTTTAAATGTCTATTCAATTAAGAATATGAGGTATATACCCTGAAACAGAAAACTGTCACATAGATTCACTTCATATTTTTTTTTCTCTGCATCATTTGCTTTCATTTCTTTGGATTTTCCTTGTATAATTTATTATGTTAATTATGCCTCCTGTACTAAAAAAAATTGTACATACTTCCTACAAGACAAAATAAAAAATTTAAGCTAGCACGTGGTGGTGTTGATCATCACATTTCATATTATAGATATTAAAATCTTGTTGTAATCATTAAGAAGTATTCTCTGTTACCATGTGTTTATTTTGATTACAGCTTAACATCAATTTTTAATAAAATGATAATTTTTCTGAGAACAAAAGTACATTGAATACACAAAATTGTATATTTTGATTAAATTAAAATTATACAATCTTCAGCAATATATTACATTTTTAGAGTTGTATTATTTCATAAATATATGTATATGTGCACAATTCATGGGCTCATATACATCTCAGTCATATAATTTCAGATAGATTAAAAATTAAGTATTATTTTTTGTAAATATGTCTAACTTATTTCTCATATAAATTTGTACTATAGACTTGTTATTATTTTAATTATCATTTAATTATTATAGACTTATTATTATTTATTTCTAAAACTTAATTGTATATTCATTTTCTTTTTATATCTCTATAATGTTAAAATGCTTTCACTTTATTTAATTATACCATGGTGTACAATGAACTTTTAAGTTTCACTCCATTAACTAATTCCTTGGGCTATTTATTTGCCTGTATTTTCTGTAAGCACTTGTGTCTAAATAATTTAGAAAACAATATTATATTATTGAAATTCAGTTTTATTACATTTCATATGTATTAGACTCTCATCTCATACCATACACACACACACACACACACACACACATAATATTTATGTGTGTGATATATATCAAATATATATATATCAAACTAATATATAAATAAACTAATATATATATATATATATATATATATATATATATATATATATATATAATAAAATGTTATTTGAAAACAAACTACATAAACCACTTTTAATATAAAGTGATCCATATTTGTTGCTGGGGAGATGGCTCAGCAGGTAAGAGCATTTGCTGCTTTCTAGAGGACCTGTGTTCAATTCCCAGCAAGCAGATGTTGTCTCACAGCCATCAGTAATGGGATCCAATGTTCTATTCTCATATGTCTGAAGAGAGTGTTAGTATACTCACATACATTAAATAAATAAATAAATAAATAAATAAATACAACTTTAAAAAATGATCTGAATTTAATAAAATAGAATGTCATATACACATCAATAGGAGACACAATGCACACAATGAAATTCTTCTTTGAACTAGAAATATGTCTGAGATAATAATTCAACCTTTCATCTTTCTCAGTATCAGCTTTTATTTTAGATAGAAATATTTTGTTTTCCCTAGGTTTCTCTTTTAGTCTTTTTTCTTTATCTTTTTTTTTTTTTTTTATTTTAAGTATATCATGACTATTCTGTGCTTTGAGCTCTTGCCTTGGAATCTTTTTAACCTCTGATTCTCACTGAAGAAGACTACATTGTTTAGATGTACTGGACAAGACCTCATAAGGAAATAGAATTGTGCCATTATGAGATGGCGTTACATGAGTTGAAGCCTGAGACAGTGTGGAAAAGTAGACTATAAACTACAGAAAGGTGAGGCAGGAGGAAAAAGAACTCTCTGAAGAGAACCACCAGTTCTATCCAAGATGCACAATATTGGAAACTCCAACACTGGCAGGGTGGAGGTGGAACATCGTAGTATTTACAACTGGATTGGTTATAAAAAAGAATGGGTTTACTTCCTAGATTCCTAATTTATGTGTATTTTAATGCACGCAAGTGCTAAAATAATTTTTTAAAGATTTGTACACTGTTTCTGATAACAATTTTATATGTAGACTTGTATAGTGTCTGTACTTGTCTGTATTGTTTGTCTTTTTCTGTCTCTCTCACTGTCTCTCTGTCATCTCTCTAACCTCATTCTTGTGTTTTTGTGTGTGTGTGTGTGTGTGTGTGTGTTTGTGTGTGTGTGTGTTTGTGTGTGTTTGTGTGTGTGTGTGTTTGTGTGTGTGTGTGTGTGTGTGTGTGTGTGTGTGTGTGTGTGTGTGTGTGTGTGTGTGTGTGTTTGTGTGTGTGTGTTTGTGTGTGTGTGTTTGTGTGTGTTTGTGTGTGTGCGTGTGTGTGTGTGTGTGTGTTTGTGTGTAAGGTGGGGGAGTTTTCTTAAAGATTGAATGCTACTTAGTTTCTGACTCTGTTTAACGTAAATGAGCCAGAGAAAAATAGGAGTTTTGTGTTTGCACTTACCCTTTCGAAAGTAGAATGTTTGTTGACACAAACCATTTAATGACTAGTGATAATGAATAAAATATTGTCTTGTTATTTTGTAAATATTTAGTACTAATGCATTATGTAGGTTTTCATATTATTTATCCTTCCATTTTATGTAGGTTTTGTACAGAGCACTGGTTACTTTAATTTTCTTACTCACAAAGCTTTTTCAATTTTACACATTCTTCTTTCATTTTTGTATATTAAATTTTGTCCTACTGTATAGTAATTTGGGGCAGTGGCATCATTCTGTGAGTCACATTTCATATGTTTGTTCCCTCACTAAACACATAGACCATCTGCTTGTGGCTCAATAGTCAACGTGCCTCACATCTGTTTTACTTGTTTGTTGACATATATATCAGCATTTGGGATGTGGAGAACTCTGCAAGCTCATCACTCAGCAGATCCTGGAGGAAAATCTTACCATTCCTCAGCTGATTTCAGAGATTTAAAGCTCTGCCTCTCATGCTATGTGTATCATAGAAAGATTGAACAGTTACCTTACTTTGAATTTCCTGGGTATTCTCATTTAATTCATATGCATTAACATTTTATATTCATTTTTTATAAAGAACAACTCTTTCCATATATCCTGTTGGCTTGAACAATATAAATAAAAGGAAACTTTAAAAAAGAGCAAGAGTCATCAGAACATTTGAAATTTAGGAGAGTTAATATTCACTTTAAAATATTTGGCATATAATATGTATTATATAGGCTAAGTGCATTGTCTCCCATTGAAGCCCTGCCAAGCAGTCCATTTAAGGAAGGGGATGCAAAGGGGCAGAGAACTGAGTCAGACACAGCCCTACTCCAATTGTGAGGAGGCTCACACAAAGACCAAGCTGCAAATCTGCTATGAATGTGTAGGGGACCCAAGTCCAACCCCTGCATGCTCTTTGTATGGTGGTTCAGTCTCTGTGAGCACCCATGGGCACAGGTTAGTTAACTGTGTAGGTCTTCTTGTGGTAAACTCAAAAATTGCAGCATGCTCAATTTTATTGCCTGTTCTTCCATAACACGCCCCTAGCACCACCTGATGTTTAGCTGTGGGTCTCTCCCTGTTTTAGTTAGCTGCTGGGTGAAGCCTCTCAGTAGACACATATATTAGGCTGTTTTCTGCAAGCATATAAAAGTTTCATTAATGGTTTTAGATTTGGTCTCTTACATGGCCTATGTCTCAAATTGGTCCAGTCATTGGTTGGCTGTTCCCTCAATCTCTGATCCGTCTATATCCCTGCACATCACTCCACTCACAAAACCTTCAATCCAATTTTTATCCTGCTTACAAAATGTGCAGGTATATAGATGGAGCAGAGATAAACTAGTCTAAATACTCTAAATTTTTTTCAGAGTTTAATATTGACAAATTCTCATAGGCATTGCATTAAGGCTTATCTCCTGGGTGACTCTATATTCTGTCCTCTTGACAATAGTTAACGTTGCAAAACCACTCCTTGTGAACTTTATACTCAAATACATCCCTTATTATTCTGCTTGTGACTATAGGTTTATAAATATCTCATAATATCTTATATGTATTCACATCTATCTTAATGGAAGCAGGGCCACTTGGATATAAATAGGATACGGCTTAGGCCATGCACTAAAAGAAAATATTCCTTGAAAGGTAAATGTACTGGCTAGGTTTGTGTCAACTTGACACAGCTGGAATTATCACAGAAAAAGGAGTTTCAATTGGGGAAATGCCTCCATGAGATCTAGCTGTGAGGCATTTTCTCAATTAGTGATCAAGGGCCCCTTGTGGGTGGGACCATCTCTGGGCTGGCAGTCTTGGGTTCTATAAGAGAGCAGGCTGAGCAAGCCAAGGGA